>QVOB01021785.1:0-10181 GCA_014839585.1 Pseudomyrmex concolor
AAGCATCTGGGCCCCTATTCTTGAGATAGTTGCGTATACGAAACTCTACTGTTAATGTCACATATGCTATAGACTTTCGTATGCGCAAATTATTCAAGAATAGGGGCTCTGTTGTTACACAATTCACTGCAATATATACACAGCAGAATGAAATGTGAAGCAAAGTCTTGTTTTGATGTACACAACACATCTTTTGAATTCTGCTTTTATTTTGCTGTATAAACTGTTCAATATAAGAAGACTGGAGACAGTTGGTTGAGATTTAGAAATATATAAGAGGAAAAAAAATACAAATATAAATACAATAATTATGCTAAACTATAGAATTATGCCACTAGTAATCCAGAAGTAAATTACTTATTGCTTTTTCTTTTTCTTGTTTTTTCGGTTGACAACAAATTATTTATTGCTCTTGTCTTATTTCTCCATTAATAGCAGCTGCAACCTGATCACTATTAATTATTGACACATGATTGCTTTTTACGTAATGAATTTGTACATTTTTGCTTATCTGCACAAAAAAAACACATCTGTTATATAAAAGTATATTGAAGTAGAAAACAAAACTTGAATATTTGCTAATAAATTACCTTATTTAAACCATAATCCTTTTCTGTCGGAAATAATTGATTTGTTGATTTTAATAGTATTATAGATGACTTAATTGATAATAAAGACGCATCATATTCTTTAATAGCAATTAAATGTTTGTAAATTGTTGTACAAAATATTTTGATGGAATCGATGGAAAGTTTGAAAGAATTGATTGATTCAGAAGTAATATTTTTTGTAAAAATATCTAGTTTTTCTTCCCAAGTAACATCTTTAGTTAGTTCTGATATAATCTGAAATACACACATTATTAAACACATTAGCAAATGTTAAATGTAGATCTTGTTTCTATTTGTTATAGCGTTTTAATATAGCGCTATATACAATATAAAACGTATATTTTATGTATGTACTATATTACATACCAATTCTGATATGGATATATTAAACACGTCCATCATGTGTTTTAACACAAGAACTTGCAGTTCTTGCATATTAGTACAAGGAAAAAATGTTTCGTGCATATCTTTTAAAAACTTGGGAGCTCCGTCAATTAATACTAATCGTCCTCGGAAGTTTTTAGCCTCCAATTGTTTTACCATTTCAAGAGCAATAAGAGATCCATATGAATATGCGCCAATTACGAATTCTGTAGAATCTGTTAGTTTTGATAAAATATGCTAAAAAATCAAGGATTTTTAAAATTACTATTGCTTATAAACAACATAAAACTTATAATTTCATTTCTCGATATACTGAAGTTATATTTCAACTACATACAGGAAGAAGATCAGTGGCTGATTGTAGTACAGAGTGAACAGAATCAGGAATATTAATACAACTATGTTGTAGACACATTGCAGGAGCTTTAAGTTTTGAAGCTATTGATTTGTATATACTTGCAAATCCTTCAATTCCTGGCAAAAGAAATACTTGGTTTCTACCTATTTCTTGTTGTGTAGGAAACTCTATACAAATGTTTAAAATTATATCTAAGTCAGATATTAATCGGAAAATATTGAAGACTTTCCTATCTTGCGAGATATTTGTGTCAAGTTGTTTCTCAACATTTTTCTGGTCGTATTTATCTTTGTTAGCTATATCTTTGAGCTTAGCAAAGGTGAGATTTCGAATTTCTTGGGCTGTAAAGAAAATATTGAATTCTCTTTCTACTGTTTGCTTAATTTCTAAACCCATCATAGAATCCATGCCAAGTTCAGATAAGAATATTTGATCTCCGACTCCTTTTAAAGATTTCAATCCTATGTGTGTGCAAGAGAAAAAGAGACAGTTGAAAGTATGAAATTTATGTACAAACATCTTATGTATTGCTAACATTGAAATAAATTTATTGTTGATAGAAAGGGAGAAAGATATATATTTTAATATAGCAATGTATATATAAATTTACCCATAATTTCCATCACAGCATGCACAATATCTCCAGAAACATTCGATTTTGTAGCTACAATCATACTGCTTACAATCGGTCGATCCTGCATTAAGAAAGTGTTCAGTGATTCTAAACAAGATGATATTCGTTGTTGCAATGTTCCACTAATAACTAATTCTTTATTATTCTGTTGCATGTCAGCAACAAGACCAACGTCACCTATCGCACCCCACTGAATAGCCATGCCAGGTAATCCATCTTGCATTCTTTTTTCGCAGATCCTTTCCATAATAGAATTGGCCATACCGTAGTTAGTTTGTCCAGGATTTCCTTTTCCACATGAAACAGATGAAAATACTACAAAATGTCGCAGATGAGGACACATTTTTCTAGACAAATCGTCCAGGTTCTTTGTAGCTAGAGCTTTTGACTGAAATGTTTCTTCAAATGTTTCCGGAGTTTGATTCGTGAAAATATTATCTTTTAGCACAACTGCGAGATTAAATATAGCATCTACTGGTCCTAATTCATTGGCAGAACGTAAAATAAGAGCACAATCTTCATGGGTAGATGCGTCAATGCCTGTCATTATTTGCACATTCACTCCATATGATTTCCATAACTCTACTCTTGACTGTTGATAACCGTTTTTTATACCAGTTCGTGAAATCAATATAATGTTTCGAGCGCCACGAAGAATCAACCAGTCAGTTAATTCCATGCCAAAACCGCCTAAACCACCCAAAATGATATAAGATTTGTGTTCAACACAGAAATATTGAGGATAGGCGAGAATAGGAGCGTCCAAATCTTCCTCTCCTGTATGTATTTTTATGATTACCTATAAATAAAAACAAAAGTTAAAATTTATATTTTTTATTAATCATATATCTTAAATTATTCTTATTGAGAGAAAAAGAATAAAATAAAATATTTGTTTTAATAAAATACATATTTCTGAAAAATAATCCAAAACTCTGTTGCTTCTATTTTTACAGTTCTATTCAGTAATCGGTTTACCTTTGTTCTCTGCTTAACTCTATACCAAACAAATTTCTAACAATTTGTAAAAAGTTAATTAGGTTAATTAGGTTAATTAGATTACAAATTTGAACAATAATATTAAAAACTGTTTGTAAGATAATCGAGGTCTATAATATTTGTCAATAAATTTGCAGATATAACATTATCGAAACAAAGTGGCGTCAAATTCCAAAAGTAAATTTATTCAACACAAGTTGGCATGAACGTCACAGTTATGAGATGTATTGATTGCAGATTGACAACAGAAACTACAAAATCTGCCAAAACCATAAAACGTAATGATAATTTATTGCAATCTTGAAAGAATTAAATCAAGCATTTTTTTCCAAGAATGTTTTTTAAAGTTAATGTTTGTATTTAGAACTCAAATATACTACTGTAAGTTGGTTGTATAAAGTTGTTTTATATTAAAGTGATAGTTTTATATTAAAAAGTTCATATGGTAATTCTAAATCATTATTTTTTTTTTGAAGAACTACATATATATGTGTGTGCGTGCGTGCGTGCGCGCGTGTGTGTAGATATATATATAGACCGGCCCAGTGATCTCGCGGCTTGAATGCGAGTTGAGAGTTGAAAGATCCTGAGTTCGAATCCACTGTCAGATTTTTCCGAACCGGTATCTTTTAAGTCAAATTTATCAATTAAAAAGCGAATCGGGTCTCCAATCAGCTTGAATAGATTATGGAATGTATAAAAATATTGTAACCTTGAGAGAATCAATTACACTTTCTTTTTCTTACACACACACACACACACACACACACACACACACACGCGCGCGCGCGCGCGCGCACACACACACGCACACACACAATATATATATTCTGCAAAACCTCGATCATACACAAAAAATAACATGACAATAACATTTTTATGTACAGTATTACATTTTATTTGAAAATTGTAATTTTAAGTGTATTTTAACTTACCTTTCCTATATGTTTTGCAGCTGCCATATGTCTAAAAGCGGTTTTTACGTCATGTTGTTCAAAAACTTCTCTTACAAGTGGTACGACAGCGCCACGCTGAATTATATTATTTATCGAGTCACGAATATTTATTTTTCTTTTTTTATCAGTACTAATAAATATTTTATCCAACAAAACACCATGAAAACTAATGCCTTTTGAAAATTCTTTTACATCTATAGTATTGTTAGATATTAAATCGTACTTTCCAAGTTCTAAAAATCGACCACCTTTCGCCAAGCACCGAATAGATGCTTGCAGTTTGTCTTCTGCTAAAGAATTTAGCACAACGTCCACACCTCGGCCTTTTGTTTGTTGACTAATCATTTGTTCGAAGCTGGTATCTCGAGAATTTCCGATATGATCTTCAGGAATAGAAGGAAATTTTTCTCTTATAAAGTTTCGTTTTTCAGGTGTTCCTACAGTTGTGAATATTTCACATCCTTCAAAAAGCGCAAGATAAATTGCAGACTGTCCAACGGCACCAGTACCAGAATGAATAAGAATTTTATCTTTTTTTTTTAATTTTCCACATGTGTACAGAGCATAATAACTCGTACTATAAGCAATTGGAAGGGTTGCAGCATCCTCAAACGTCCATTTGTCAGGGATAATCCAAGAAAGATATGGATCAGCCACAATAAGATTTGTGATTCCTCTAAAACAGTTTTTGGTCATTTGTAACACACAAACATATCGTTTGTCTACTTTTTAACATCAGACTTTCTGCAGAGAAAACGCATCAATGCAGTACGCATGACAAGAAAGAACGCGATAGCATTTTGCTCTTGAAAAGGCAGTACAATATACCTATTGGTAAGCTATTGTGTCGCTTTTAGTTGTGCGTAATGCATTGACATGTTCTATCTAGAAAATATGTTAACGTGTTTAAGAAGCCTTAGGATTTCTAAGAATTCTAAGAATACTAAGAATTCTTAGAATCCTAGATTAGTTTCTTTCTAAAAATCCTTATGATCAAGTTTTTATCCATATGGCTATGTGTACTACATGTACGCGCACACGCATGCACGTAACAGTAGCTTCATAAATGAGGTTTCTGTAGCGAGATTTAAATCAGTATGAAAACACAAAACAATTTTTTTTTATCTGAGCGCGCACAATATCAAAATGCAAGTGGTAATATTTAATTGCTTATATATTATAATCTTGATATTTTTTTTGTATTAGACTTTTTGCTTTAAAATGTGTAATACAAAGAAGAAGTTATTCATAAAAATCATTCTATGTAGCCGATTGAGCACTGCAAATAATGTAGAAACTATTTTCATGTGATATAGACGTCGCAAAATTTCCTTATGTACGTCTCTTGCTTTCATTTGTTTTCTTAAAAACATGGCGTTATCTCTAATAAGTCAACTTCCCTCCTCGTACTGCTAGTCCATTATTGTAGTTTGCCAGTTTCTTTTGGTTAGCTCTTAAATAATCTAATACCTATAATCTAAACCTTCCCCCGAATTCGATTTTTTTTTTTTTTTTTTAGATAATCCTGTTACGAGTTAATGATCACCGCACAACGCCTTCAAAAAAAAATGTCCACAATCTATATTCTAGTTATTTTTTTATTATTTTTTGATAAAAATATACTATAATATCTTGAAAATGTATATTTTATAACACTACTTTTTATTAAGCAAATATTCATTAAGTATTAAAAAAATTTCCAAAACGAATGTATTTTTTGCTTCTTCAAGTAGACTTTCTCTCTTTAATTTTTTGTGTTTCAGCTTAAACAATGTCGCGCAACTCGCGCCAAAACTTCGAAAGAAAACATCGGAGAATCGAATTATACCGATTAGCTTGATCTCGATAAGTTTACTTATTATGAGAATGTTTTATATATAAATTGTATAAATTGTGTAATATAGTATATAAACTGTAACAAAATTGTTCTTTATACCTCATACTGGTTAGTCCCATTATTCTTTGTCCAGCCGCATTGAACCCGACAAATTCACATCCTAAGAAAGAATCGGTTTTATTCCTTCCTTTTATTCCAAAAACATCGAGAGGAATTCTACCAGTAGCTATCACGATATCCTTAAAATTAAGTGATGCATACACTACACGTACGAGATTCTCTTGTTTGTAATCGGGAGATATCGAACCTTCAATCCAACGCAACTTGTTTAAATCACCTTGCACCTAAGAAATATTAATACTGTTGTATAATAACAAACAATAGTAATATGTCATATAAATTGATTGATTTATGAAGTTATATCAACATACACTCTGAGCGACATAAGCATGATGTACAAATTTTGATTTTACTGGTGGTAATGGAAGATGTCTATAAGATCCCCAAACTTTGGAACGTAAAATATTAATAGGCAAGTCCAAATGTAGTTGGTTTATGTAGATAGATTCTTGTAAAGAGAATTTTGGCGCATCTTTATCTTGGATAAATACACATCTAATCTTGTCACTTGTTTTGTTCAGCTCTTTTCGTAAACAATTGATAAAACCTAATATGCCACATTCAAAATCGTCCGCAACCAATATTGTTCTTGTGGATTCGTTTAAGTTATACTCTATGTTTATTACAGATTTCAACTTGTCAATCCACGAAAAGTCAGAATTATTTATATGTATAACTTCTTGAGGTACAATGTCTTGTGTTTTTCTTAAAAGCACAAATGTCTCTTTCTCTGTACGTTTTTCTAGTACTATATTCAACTTATATTGTTCTAATAATGTATAGTCGTAAGATTCAGTGAGACTTTCTCTGGATAGCAAAAAACTTCCTTTTTTTACTGTAGACAATAAATTATCGATTGATTCACTTTTGGTTTTTGTTAAAAGCTTGAAAACAATAATCATTAAAAAATCTTCATTTTTTGTCAAAGTGTCGGACTGCTTGATATCTGAAGATAATTCATTATTTTCGAAACGATTAGCTGTGGCAATCAATGTAACAGTTGGGTGGATTAATGGCAAATTATTTAAAATTTCATAAAAGATTGTAGAGAGTAAATCTTGCTCTGTAACTGTGTCGATATCTTCAATAAATTCAATAATATTTGCCTGTAGTACTAGATTACATTCCAATGAAATATGCACTGACATTTGTATAATTTCTGTTAGAGACATCACGGCACGATCACAATGAGCAATAAAATTATATTCTTCATGAATAGGTTCACTAACTTGTCGACGAGGTATATTTGTGGCTATAACGCCATAAATTTCTATTCCACCAGATATTATAACATCTAGAGAATCATAAACGCGTACAGAAAAATCTGAAATAAAATATTGTATATGTTTAGTAGGAAAACTTATAGAGAAAAAAGAGGATGCAATAGCACATATAATGGTAAAGACGGGAGAAGAATATTCGATAACTATTTCAAAAACAAAAAAAAAAAAAAAAAACGCAATGTAGTAGAATTGTTTGCGACTTTCCTATTTTTTAATGTCTGTTATTAGGTATTGTTACCAGATATTATTAATAATTTAGATCCTTAACCATGATATGTGTTAATATTAAGAGTATTAATTGCAGAAGATTTCTCGTTTTCTTCATATTTTTTACTCAAAATTCATCATACAGACATCCATAAAATATGATATGTTGAGTATATTTTATTATAGTACTTACCCGCTTTTTCATCAGGCGTATTTTCTATTTGCTTAATGTGAAATTGAGGATCGATTGCTAATTTACGAATTCTTGTTGGTACAAAAAGACTTCTCGAATCTAGTAACAGAATTTTCATCTGCAGCATGTTGTCGATAAATGCTGCCCAATTGTCCGACCATTTTATATGCCCTCTTTTTGCTGAAATTGATGCACTTTTCAAGCCTTGAAATATACCGGAATATTGATAACCGCGAAGTCGCAATTCTTTATAAATATCCTTGGTATTCATGTACTCTGTGACGTCATGTTCCGGTTCATTTAAATTATGAATGAGTAATTTATGATTCGCAATATCATTTGCAATCAACACTTTTCCAGTAACAATAACACTAGTTTCTTCACTAATCTCGAACTGATTGCTGCCTAATTAGTAGAAAAACAAATGAGAAAGATATATAAGATAAATTTGTTGTGTGTGTGAAAAAAGAAAGAAAAACGAACAGACATACAAATAGATTTTTACCGTTTTGTATTGAAAGAGTCAGTTTAACTGTAGCCGTTTTTGATAAGTGAGTAGCACGAAGAAAGGTAACGTTTTCAAATATAATCGGTATATTTTTATAATCACAGTATAACATTGTTCCAATCATTTTCCAAATTAAAAGCAGATAACCTGAAGCTGGCAACAGAGTTCTTCCATCAATTACATGATCGTACATATATTTAAAACTAGAATCTTTGTTTGTAATCTCTTGAAATATTTCTCTAATGTTAGGTTTTTTTTCATTTAGAAACTTTGCAGCGTAATAATTCTCAGAGTGATCCCATCTATAACAGCATTAAAATATAAATTATACTATTATAAAGTAAAATATTTTTCATTAAAACAAAAAAAAACAAACTTTATTAGAGGAGATATCATTGGTGTTCCACGACTGACTGGAAATTGTATTGGCGGATACAAGTTTGCAACTTGCGGTTGAAATCCAATATTATAAAGATTCCCAATTCCTTCCAAAATGCTATCTATATTATTTTGTTGATCGTGTTGAAATAATGAAATATAGCTTGAATTCAAAAATTTCTTCATAACAAACTGCCAATTATTATATGATACTATTTCAATAACTATCACATCTTTTGGTATCAAAGATAAAAGTTCCTCAAGTGCTGTTGAATGTACTATATTGTGTGCATAATATTCTGCAGCAGATAACTGCGTAAATGAATTGTATTTTTTATTGTGAGGCAATAACTTGTTTAACCATTTCTCACTACACTTTTGATAACTTTTCATAGATTTATGTGGTACTATTTGATTGAGATATTCTAGTAGCTTTAATCTAGTAGATTCTGAATAGTGATTAGAAGCAGCAGAAATATAATCACGCTAAAACAAATCATAACAATACAATAACATATATACACAGAAAAAAAGTACTTATACTTACTTACCTGTTGCACTTTTATTTTATCAAATGCAACACCTATATAATACGCCATTAAAATTGTTTCCTCAACAGTAAAAAGTTCATCCACGTATCCGCACAAAAGTTCACCAATCGACTGACCGAGTACATAATCGGGCACAATTCCGATATGTAGTAAAAGATCTACCATTGCAATCTATATAAAAATAACATAATATTTTCTACTATAAATAATACATCACAGCGGACAACATCAGAATTTTATTGGAACGCGATTTAAGCTAGCTGGTTTAAGAGCTAAATACTGGATATATAGGGTGTCCTAAGAAGACCGTATCACCGCTCGTAGGCAGGTAGAAGGGATTATTCTGAGTCGAAAAGTTCTGAACCATTTTTTTATATTACATATAATAAAGGGAGCTCACGCACACCAGGCGCGTAGTTTCTGACGTGCGTTCGGTCTTCCTGGGACACTCTGTATATGCATATGTGTGCAAAATTATTAAAATATAAATTACACAAAATTTGAATTAAATTTAATTGTTACAATTCAACAAATATAAAAAACAAAACTAATTTTTTAAAATAAATGTTTTTTTTATTTACCTGAATACTAATGTCTGCTACGAATGAATTTATAATGTTATTGCAGGTAATTTCTTTTTTTTTTAATAACATATCCGTGACACATATATCGTGTGGTTTCATTGCTTCATCACATTTCTGAATTGTCTTGACAAATATTGGTAATTTCATTAATTCTTTGCCTGAAAAAAAAAACAGATAAAAATATTTTTCATATGTATGAATTCAAAGTGTAAATTCAAACAAAAACATGCTTAAATAAACAAGAAATATAAATATTTCAAAAAAATTACTTCAAAGTCAAATATACAGAGAGCGCTCTTGAGTTCGTTGTGGTGGTAAATAAGAGCAACAAATAATAATTAACGGCAAGTATACAAACCGACAGAAATATATGTAACGTAAGAAATAAGTAGTACAGTCAACTCTCCATATTTGCGCGTTCCCCTTCACATATATTCAAACTAACACATAAGTTCCCTTTCTACTGCGCTCTATTCCACAACCACGGTGTAAAGCCTATTCTACAATACAGTTGTAAGCTGTCATAAGTCGTAAGTCGTAAGAAATTGACTAATCACAGACAAATTACAGAAGAATAA
>QVOB01021786.1:0-40626 GCA_014839585.1 Pseudomyrmex concolor
TCTCTCTCTCTCTCTCTCTCAATTTCACGCGTGATTTTTGCCGCGTGTCATCTAACGCGGGTTGGTCGATCACCCCGTTTATTTTTCTCAATGACAGCGTCGCAAAAACGCGCGAGACGAACGACGTCATTTCCGCGAGCGGGACCGAAACTTTTCGGTGGCTTTGAGTCTTTGACAAACGGTCGCCGGTAATTGGATTCGTTTTATGAAGTTCCAACGTAACGTCAGGATGACCCTCTTCACACACCCGCAGACTCCGCTCGCAACTCTCTCCCATTCTCGCTGCCTCTCACCAGTCGCTTGCTATTAATTGGAGATAGCGGATGGGGCGACGGTTCACGGGGATGTGGACTCTGAGGTCAGCCGGGGTGATTAATTTGATTCAATTACAAACCAGAACAGATCCGGGGCATCGATTTTATTACCATTCCGTCGGTATTTTCGCTCTTTCCTGTTCGTGGCTCGTCGATTTTTCCCACACTGCAAAAAAAAAAGAGTGAGACAAGAGATTGATTTTGGGGTGTATTATCTGGTTTTCGCGATTATTAGTTTAGACTACGATCACGCGAACCAAACGCAACTCGTTCTCGGATAAAATAATAGCCTGATATCTTTACTGTATTATCTTCTACATTTATTTTCCTCGTAAGTTATCTTGCTTTTTTATTCGGTAGAAATTAGAAAAAAAAAGGATTAAGTTTTCTCTTTTTCTAAAATTATCTTCACGTCTATATGTACTTGTGTGTACGCGTCGTTTCGGATAATTATCAATCGCTCCACGTAACAAGGAAATGCGCCCGGTTTCTTTTTTCGTATTTTATTCTTCTCTCGTAGCAATTTTCTCGAAAGAATACACGAATGGATCGCTGCTGTAGTGCTGTGCGCGGCACGCGCTTACTCGCGCGGATCCGCGAGCGCGCGTACACAATCGCGCAGCGGGAGCACGTATGCGGCGTACGTACGTCAGTTACGTACCTACTTACGGCAGGGTGGGTGATACATGGAGGTCGCACCTAAATTTCCCCGGGGAGTCATTCGTCTCTAGGCGATCTCTCTCTCTCTCTCTCTCTCTTTCTCAACAACCCCCTACATCGTCTCAGTCTCACCGCCGTCCCATTCTCTTCTAACTTTCGCGCTTTCCTCTCTCTGACTTGCTTCTTCATCCCCTTCTCGTCCCGCCGTAGCAACTCTTCCGCGAGCGCTCGCGCGCTTATTTGGCCGATGTGTATTCCGCATTCGGTGATGATTCTTGCTAGCTCGCCGCACTCGTGCCGAGTCCGAGTGGAATTATCAAGATTGCGGTCCGCGGAGACGGCGCTAATGGATTTCGAGATATTACCCCCCGGCTTAGCTGTATACACACGAAATAAACGTGGATGTATGTATGGCCGTGACTCTCGTTTAGAAGCTCAAGACTGCGAGTTTCCGAGATTACTAATTATGCCCTCTTACAATTTGCAAGTTAATTGTTTAGTTGCTTAGGAGATGAGGACGGTAATAAATATATTTGTAACTTAGAACAAAGGTATTTCCTTTTATTGAAAACTCCTCTTTTATAAAAAAAACAATTCTAAAATCTTTTTGCTTTAGCGGCGTTTACTTTAAGAAGGGTTTTTGAAAATCATAGACTTTATAAATTCGAAATATGACATTATAGATGAATGTAAGACTCTCTTCTCTCCTTCAAGTTTAATAATTCTTCAAATTTGCGATATATAATGTGCTATAATCTCGAAAAAGGTTTTACTTTGTCTATAAGTTCACTCTTCTTGTATTATCTGCGAACAACTGAGAAGTTTTATGAGATTGCTTCTAGAAGCAAAAAAAAAAAAAAAAAGAACAAGTCTCGAAGGACCTGTAGGATTCTCTTATGCAGGGAGGCCATTGTATATATCAATACCTATTTTCGGAACCGTGTCACAAACAAGAACTTAAGGCCGACGATTTAAGGCTCGGACGAAACGCAAGCCATAGGGTCGAAACATCCTCGTAAAAAAACCCCACATTGTTAAACGAAGCAATTTGTAGACGATCTTTCGCGTCCATGTCGATTCATGAATTAAACAGCGCCACTTCGTTCGATGCGTGTGCCAAAAAATATGCAGAGGGATCGTATATAGGGATGTGCGTTGTGTCCACGTCGATGTTTTTTTTTTCACCGTCGCACACAACTTGCGAAAAATGGCCGAGACTAACAGGCAGGAAGATAAAGTCGGGCCAATTACTGACGATCTGACTGGCAGTTCTAGCATTGCTAGAATCCTTTCGTCGGTGGATTTCTCCTTGGAAATAAGTCTCGGGAAAACGAAAAAAAAAAAAGAATTGCAGATAGTGCGAAGTTTTTGGGAATGTCGCGAAATTTCATCGATTTTTTTTCAAAAAAAACATTTATCGTTAGTGATTTTTATCATACAGATTAGAATTTCATAATATAATATAAAATATTTTCGTGGCTTTTAATTAAAAAAAATTTACTCAAGAGAGAGAGAGAGAGAGAGAAAAGGAAAAACGAAAAAAACACTTTTAAGCATTATTTAAAATTGTTCAAACTTTGGTAGTAGTTTTTTCGCAACAATTAGAAAAAAAATTAAATAGATTACTGTATATGTGCACAAAATTGACATGTACAATTGTTATACATTGGTAGCTATGCGTAAACGCAATAATTTACCGTTTATACGTATCTTTGCCCGATGAAACCGCCATAAGGCGAGCGCGATCGACGGAATTTTCGGAAAAATATCGCGGTACGCCACTGGGAAAACGCTAAAACAATCGATCGCAAAAATATTTAGCCATCGAATCAAGCGCTCGAATCGAGCGTGCATGCTTATATAAACCGACAGGCGTGTTCTCGAAATATTTGTTACTCTTCAATAAAACGTTACCAATGCTTCACCGTTTTACAAAAAAACTGGGTTATTTTTTATTCGTATCCAAGTCAAGTATTATTACTGATGTAATAATACTAAACTTGCGTCGCGTTTGCGCATTAAACAAACAGACGGAGTTTGTATAATTAAATGGAAACGCGCGCGCGCGCCGCGAACGGCTCGTTGATGATTACGAAATGCAATTAATTAATGATCACTCGTCGGAAACACGGCGCGCGGTCGCGAATATCACTGCCTCAGGAAAGTTTGCGGAATCCGCGCGAGTGTCCGTGTTTATCTAGTCAGATAGTGGTAGACAGACTAGCGGCGAATAGCTCGCTGCTGTCGTACAACTTGGCCGGGACTGCCGCAAAACATGTCCGCCATTTCGGGCAACGCTCAGTCTCGCATTGTACACTGCAGTGCACATACACTGCCCACTCACATCGTATCTTGTCAATCTACTCCAAGTAGCTGCAACGCAGCAAGGATGGCAGTTTCGACCACAGAACTGCAACGTCTCGTTCCTTGCTGGCGTCTTGAAAGACGCTCCCTCGTCCGCTAACTTGAGCAATAAGATCACCCAAGGAGGATTACAATTGAGATTTCACATTCACATACTGAGATTTAAAGGAACATTTATAATAATTATAATGTTGTATTATAATACGATTACAATATTAAGATACAAATTAATTTTGTGCAAAAGCAGATATTTTTTATACTTAAGCTGAAATTAAATATCAAAAGCAACATGCTTGTTTGACTTTATTAACATCTTTGATTTTTCAATTGAATCCAATTAACTCATTGTCAGTCATAATGTTACTTTTACAAAAAATAACAGATAGTATTTAAGTGTGTTTCGTGATTTCTTGTGTCGTACAAACGAGTTTTTTTGTTACAATTTCGCGTGCAAGATGATTGCATATGAGAGACGACATGTGGGAGAGAGAGAGAGAGAGAGAGAGAGTAGACAGAGAATTGTCGTAATTACTCTAATGATACTTGAAAATGACGTCGCGGTTTGCCTCCGTCGTCGTTTTCGCACACGTAGAGAAGAAAATGCGCTGAAGTTTGTCGCTTCGACATCCGTGTAGTATTTGACGATCATCATCGTCGACTTAGCTCACACGCATGTCAATCTCTTCTGGATAAAATTAAGGTCACAATTGCGCGTGACAGCAATCTCTCTCGATCTTTTTTTTGTTTTTTTTTGAAAGAAATTATCGTAATTGTCTTAATTCGCCAGTTATTAAAAGAGAAAGAAAGAGACAGAAAGAAGATAAAAAAAGAAAAGAAAGAAAACACACAAGTATTACATGACTTTAGCGTTATCGGCGTTACATAACGTACATCATTGAGAGAAACCACATCTATGACAAAGAGATTTGATTAGCATGATATTTATAAAATTAATCGCGTTCTGATTAAATTAAAAGAAGCTTAATTAAAAATCTTATACAATGCATAAAAAATTCGCACAAATAAGATTATTACTTTTATATGTCTCGTTTTCACTTATTTTTTAACATGTCAAACGTCGTTGTTTGTACAGGTGTGTTATTATATTGACGAATGACTGTAGATTGTAATTTACGTGGCAAATTATAGATCATTTGGTCGAGAAACTACATGTAATCACCACGTCATATTTTTTCGCGTATGTTTTTAAAGTTAAACTGTTTGAATTCAAAATTTTTCGAAAAATATACAAAAGACATACACATTTTGTGTATATTAAAATATTTTTAGTTTGAAAAATCAATATGCGTTTTTATGTATTTGTATGTATTAGTTTTATATGCAAGACTATATTATTTCAAACAGTTCTTTTTTTCTTGCGCGCACAATATATCAGACTTAAAATATTTAATTCATCAATATATGCTTTTAATACTAATATGATAAGTAAAGAAAGATAAAAAAGATGAGTGTTGAGTCATTGTGACACAGCAAAATTCTATTTTTATCTCCATCAAAATAACTAAACGATTATTTTTCGTAATTATTTACTATCAACTCTTTAAATTAATAAATAATAATAATAGTTTAAAAATGCATTTTATTCTAAAAAAAGTAAGTATATACAAAAAATTGATGTTAATACCAGCATGCGTAGCACATACATAAGACCTACGCTTAGCCCCTACCACTCGGTATGTTACTGTGCGTCGAAACGCTGAGAGAAGTCAGTCGATTAGGTATATAATTGTGTACAAAAGTAGCTGGATCAATCATCGACTCGTCAGTTGGTAGCGAAGATCCGTGGCGCAAGTTGATCGCTGTTTCGTGAAAGTATCGATCATCTGCTTTTTCGTGAGCAAAGCGAACGCAATAAAAAATACATAGAACATGCGTCTAATTTACTCGTCCGTCGTCATCTTTTTGATCGTGGTGTATCTTTCGTGCCGTTGCGAAGCCGACAACAAGACCGCGTTTGTGAACACCGACAAGTCAAAATTTAACATTTTAGCTGTTTTTCCTCACCTTGGCAAAAGTCACTTCGATGTGTTTAAACCGCTCGTGGAAGAGCTGGCTCGTCGAGGTCACAATGTTACCGTGATCTCGCACTTTCCCAGAAGCGAGAGCGCCAAAGCTAAGGAACCTCTGCCCACTTACAAAGACATCAGTCTGGTAGATTCTAAGGTCAATGTCTTCGTGAACGTAGTAGATCTTCATCAAATTAGCCACTCGATGTTTACGTTTTTGCTGGATCTTAGCCATCTCAGGGTCTTTGCCGATCAAGTATGCAGCATGGGCCTTCGAAATCCGGGCGTCACAAAACTCATTCGATCCAACGAGATGTTTGACGTGATTCTTACCGAGAACTTCAACACCGATTGCTTCCTAGGTTTTTCTTATCGATTTAAGGCGCCTTATCTAACTATGTCGTCGCATCAGGTCATGCCGTGGGCTAACGAAGACATGGCTAACGAGGATGATCCCAGCTACATCCCGTCAATATTCGTGGGCTACACCAGACCGATGAGTTTTGTCGACAGAATGAAGAATGCGTTGACATCATCGATAGCAAAGATACAATATGACTGTTGGTTTCGACGTAAAGATAGGATCTTTGCGGAAGAGGCTTTTGGTCCCGATCTTCCCGATTTAAAAGAAATCGCCAAACAGTCGCAGGCGCTGCTGGTGAACACTCACATCAGCATTCACGGCAGCAGACCTCACGTGCCGAATGTGGTGGAGGTAGGTGGACTTCACATTCCGTCCAAAATCAGTCCACTACCGAAGGACATCGCCGAATTTCTCGACAATGCGCACGAAGGTGTGCTCTATTTCAACATGGGTTCCATGATTAAGTTATCAACAATGCCGAAAGAAAAGCTAGACGTTGTACTGAAGGTGATCGGCTCGATACCGCGAAAAGTGATCTGGAAATGGGAAGCTGACGAGCTGCCGCGCAAGTTAAACAATGTGATGATCAAGAAATGGCTGCCCCAGTTTGACGTCCTAAGTAAGTAGAAAGAAACATATTCTCTTGCTCTAAGCCGGTTAAATTTTAAGGTTAAGCCCTTATTCTCGATTGTTCGATTTTTTGTGCGACTGACTGTGAAACGCAGAAGCCATAGGATTGTACAAGTGCTACTTATTCGTACCTTTACATTTGGCACGAAACTCTTCCGTCGAATATAAATAAACTCGAGTTCTGTCTACTCTGCAAAAAATACGCCGTAGGTAGTTTATATTTTGTAGATCAGTGACAGAAATTTATGTTGTAAATTTATGTTTGTAAATTTATGTTGAATTTTCATGAAATTTGAAGCAAACAGAAGATGAAATGACAAAACACGTAATATCATTGTCTTTTAGCGTATATAAAAAATAAAATATGCATTTTTCCAAAACAAAATTATTTAAAAAAAAGTATTAAATTATCGAGCTTGACACGCGGAATATTTTGAACGTGTCTACGTATCTATAATTTTACAAAAAAGAGTTTCAAGCTGTGATAGAAAATTTTTTTGAAAACAAAATATAGAACATAGTACGTATGTATTTCTTTTTAGTTTTAAATATAATATTTGTTATATATAAATTGCTACGTATCTGATGGATATTGTATTTCACGCAATATGCGCTTTCAAACTACTTCTGAAAATCTGACTCTACTATTTATAGAGATAAACGAGCGAATAAACCTTGACATAAAATCTAAAGCTCAGTCAGCATCAATTGTAATTTTGTCACATGTGTCGCATTGGTCAAAGCGGTCAATAGGTTGTTATTCAATTTCTCGTAACCTGCGACTTATATAGTTTAAATTTAATTGGAAACTGCGACTATACATATGTCTTCAATCATGCATGTAATTGATATTGAACAAGAAAAAACAAGTCATTATAACATTAAAATGTTGTTTCAGGTTTCCGATATTGAAAATTTTCGTGTAAACGTACGATAAATTATTGTTTATCTAAAGTCTCAACGTTATGTCACTTCAACTTTATTGACGTAACGTCGATCACATTCATACATATGAATATACGTTACAGTTGTAACATCACGTGAACGTTTGCTGCTATTGACACGTTTTATCGTGAAATACTAATGTTGAAGAAAGATAACGATAACGAAAATTAATTTTCTCTTCTTTACTTTACAATCAGGTCAAATCGTAATTGGAAACACATACACACATATACAAAGCATCAAATATCACATTGTACACATGTGAAACTTTTATATGGTGATTTTTTTAACGCTCTGCTAATAAGGAAAACATCGACTAGCCGATTATCACTTATCGAAGTAGTTGTATCTTGTACCTAAACACGAATCGATCGCGTGATAAATTCAGCGGCGTAGATCGCGAATGCTTCCGCTTTGCGACAACCGTTTCCGAAACGAATCACGGATTGCGCTTTTACAGCAGCCCGAGCCGTGCAGATTTGCAATGGTAATGTCCTGCTAAAAATTTCACCGGGTCGTTTTAGACATCGTTTGACATATTTTATTGCCCTCGCGCACACCGAGCGGTCGCGTTCTCGATGATCGACGGCCGCACCTGCGGTGCGCGAGTTTTATTTTTCCCCGACAGGTTTTTGTTTTTCGTCGTTGTTGTTGTCTTTTTTTTTTTTTTTTTTTTTTGTGTTATTCCGTTCGCACGCCTCTTTCAGACTTGCTCTTTTCCTATTTGATAAAATAATGTTGCTTCTTCTCGACCGGCGTTTTCCTATCACGTCACTTTGAAAAACTGTTAAAATATTGAAATACCAAAAATATTAGAATATGAAAACTTTCTTTTTGTTTTTTTTAGCTTCTACTCTCGTGATATTGTGTTTATCTTCATTTTTATTCGCATATTTTATCTTTGTCGTCAACGGACAATATAAGTGTCTTTTCCAGAAAAATGTTTGCTAAAGGCTTTTCTCACTATGCAACGTTTATTTAGAAAACATCTGCATGTCGATAAACATATGACGAATGAACGCGTGATTATGTGACTCATTTTCTCAATAACAAGTTCTATGCATGAGATGTGTATAGTCTCTTTATTCATTGTGACTTTACGAGTGAAATATCATTATACATCGATTTATATCATGCGATATTTTTCGACTGCGTAACGTAATCGCTACTATCATTTTACACTGGATTGTCTTACAACTCGTCAACAAACGCAAGTGTCACAACGATAGCGCGTGTTCTACTATTCCACGAAGTATAGCACATGTGTATTGTAATGCAAAAGTCTACGAAAATTCTCTTCTCTGTGTGTAATAACAACTTTTTAAAATTGAAAATCGAAAGTTTTCTGAAAAAATGTCTCATTAAACGTGACCGACTTTGACTATCGAAGTCGTAAATGCAAATGTTTTAAATGTAAATTCCTTATCTAAGCAATACGTTTGCATTGAGAAGGTGATAAGTAGTAGATAAGTTTACAAAAAAAAAAAAAAAAAAAAACTTATTTAATTCTTTTTAAATACGTTGTCTGTATTATTTATTGTAAACTATTAATTATAGTTAGATAAATTCGTAAGCTTCTGAGACCGGAAAATAATATTATATAATAGAATTTTAAAAATATTAAAATATATATTAAGAATAAAACACATATAGTTGCATCCTAAATATTAACAGCTTTCGGAAAGTGTTTGTAATTTTTGTCGGTGGAAAAACTTATGCGGATGTACAATAAATGTAAAGGCAAATGAAATGGTAAAGAATTTCCTTGGAAAGAACAGTGAGAATTCATATTGCGATTACGTGTTATTCACCGTGCCTTTGAATAAACATATCCATTCGACCATGACCGCGAGAAATTGGAATACTTCCGGAAAGAGCGACGAGGGATTCCCTGGCCAGCAGCACGCGCGCATGGCGAAACTAATCGCGCCGAATCGCGGCGGAATCGGTCCGCGCGCGTGAAACACCGAAAGCGGCTTTCCGAATCCCGGAAACCGTACGGTAGCTACGGTATGTGCTATTGAAGCGCAGGACCACGCGCGAGGGCGAGCGTCAAATAGTTTTGAACGGCCAAATCGGAAAGCGGCCCCGACATATTTGAGAAGCTTTTGGTGCTTCTGCAAACGATTCACGCCAATTTCTGCCAAAATAGCAATGCGCGAAACAAATGCCGAGTGAATTCGCGATGATATAAATAGTAATACTTATATAAATACTTAGATAGTTTTGGTAAAAATGGTCTCAATATAACATATAGATCTCGTTAAGATTTATTATTCACATGTCTTTGTTCGACTGTCATTTGTAAATTATTTAAGTATCTGATTCGCCGACGCAAATTGACTTAATGACGATAAAAAATTCTTCAGACCGCAAAAAAAAAAGAGTTAATTGGGTAATTAACGCAGTGTTTTTCTCTTACTCATCTGTCAATGGATTTCTAACTCTCGTTTATTCCAATTCGCCCCAATTAGGAACTTCTTGCCGACTCATTTTCAGCCCGAGTCTTCGTCGACTCGGGGATTGCCTTTCGACGCGACCGTCATGTAAATTTATCCACCCGACTAACGTGTCTTGAATACTACGGCAGTTTTAGTGCCCCGGGTCATTTGCTTGTGCGGAGAGGCGAGAATGCGCGCCTACTATGCGCCCGCAGAAAGCCGACATAGAAATGAAGGATAGAAAGCGAGAGGAGACTGTCGCGAGAATTTTCGCGTAAGCAGTTTTGCAGCCCGGCCTCTGTCGAGTGAAACGACTTTAATTAGGCAACTCGCTAACGACCCGACGGCAACATAAATCACCGTTAAACCTTCCCGGCTGCACGGAGAACCACCTTCATCCCTTGTTGTTTCTCTCTCTCTTTTTCTTTCTCTTTTCTTTTTCTATCTCTGTGTTCGTCGCGATGTCACATTTCTAACGCTTCTTCTGCTCATTGCGACAGTCCATCACCATTTGTGGCGAGCAAAACACTTCACTATTTACGCACTGTATTTACTAATGAACTTCTTTAGGAATATTGTTTAACGATAATTTGAGAATTGTGTTGTTCTATAAATAATAAAAAAAACCCAATGCTATTGTTTCTATCATATTTAATTTCCATATATATAATTCTTAGTCAGCTCCCTAAGTTTTATACTTCGTGGTTTAGAAACAAGTAATAGTCTCTAGGATTAAATTCAAGAAAAATTAATTTGTGTGAATAAAATATCTCGAAAAATATTTTTCGATAAATCTATAAATATGTTGCACGTCATTTTTTCTCCTGCTTTGCTATGACAAGTAATCTTGTAAGATAAAAATTAATCTTTCGACAAAACCAACACGAAATAAGAACGATAATGTGTGCGCGTGTATCTACGTATTGTGTGTCAGACAGCGAAATTTTTTTTAATGGTTATAATAATTGCTTTTTAAATTCTTCTAATGAATAAAAATGTATACAGCAGTTAGGCATCGGTACAAGTAATTACGAACTTATCTATTGTCGCAACAATTTACATACAGTAATGTTCGCATGTTATCGACATTTTTCCCGACAATTTATAGTCTTGCTTCTATTTATAGTATTACTTAATGTAATCACATAGCGTAGCAATTCATTTATGTAATTGTTATTATATTATTTATGTAATTGTTATTATATTATTATAAATTTTATAAGTATTTTACAAGTGTTTCTAGTACACACGTGTACACGCACATGCATATACATGTGTTAAGAGGATGCTGGACTAACGACATTCGCTTTAATTATGTTGATTAAGTTGAGAGGTAGATAATTTTATCGCTAAGATTGTGAAATGAGCATTTAAAGCACAATCTCTTCTACCACAGTTTATGAGATGAAGAAAGTTTTTTTTTTGCCTCGCACTTTGTTGCCTTCGTTCCGCTATACGTATTATGTGCTTTTGTACGAACTGTAAAAAAAATTATATCTCCGCAATTATATCTCCCCCTCCCCCTTGATGAAAAATGAGTTTACCTCAGCTAAATCCCTCAGAATTGCAATTGCGAAACTCATACGTGCCTTTGGATTAACTCGATTATTCTTTCTTCTTTATTATTCATATCTCTTTGTTTTCTTTTTCTTTTTTCTACACATCAGACATAACTTTTAATTTTGCTATTTTTTACACACAAATGTTTACATTTTGAAAGTCGTCTCGAACCGAGACTGAATAATAAAAATGCCTGGCGATATTTCATCACGTTGAAAGATCGAAATTTACTACATTTACTGCACAATCACGTACTGTCAGTCACGTGTTGGAAGCAAAACTTAACATGCACAAATAATGAGCTCATCATAATGTCATGAAACAATTTTTTTCTTTCAAATTTCTCTCTTACTGTCTATATTGACACATTTCGGATAATCTCGAATAAAACTATGTCGTAAGTTGGTCAGACGCTACGATCGCTTTAATTTTATTATCTCACTTCGTGACTGCTGCACCATCTTGATCTCCTCTCTTTTCGATCGCCCGCTCTTCCTTTTGCTCATTTTCCCGCGCTCGTTCCCTCGAAGCTAGTTCCGCACTTCTCGCGTTCTGTTCTCTCTTCTCTCTCTTTTTTTTTATATCTCTCTTCGAGAGATCGTGTTCAAGGTTTTTTTAATTTTTTTTTTTTTAATGAAATACTGAAGTTAAGCACAGTATATCACGGAAGCTAAATTCTTAATGAGACGAACCACCTTGTGTCTTAATTACAAATATCGATCGCGTGTTAAAAAGTATGTGCTTTTCTTTTGAAGCATGTACATAAATTTTGTGGAATGTTCTTACATTATTAAAACAGAAAAATTATTAAAAACAAAAGTGGTATAAAAAAAAATAAATAATTGTTACATTTTGTACATTGTTTCTATTTCTATTTTTCTATTGTCAAAACTCGCGGACGAAAGCTATGCTCGATTCTCGGTAATATTATCCTTTACCACTCGTCACACGACGCGGCGAATAGCGTCTATAACGCGTCGTCGCGGGGATTTTATATCGCGCGTGATTTACCATGCGACGACGACGGTGGAAATCTCAGCGCGTGGATTTTCGCGCGACGAAGAGATCTTTTTCTCTCTCTCTCTCTCTCTCTCTCTCTGCAAAATTCAAACCGAACCGATAGATATCTCTTGTCACGTACTACATACAACGTATAGTGGTACACCACGCCGAAAGATGATATCGAAGGATGACATCGAGAAGCGCGCGAAACCTCGAGATGTGCGACTGCACTCACATCGTTGAGAAAAGAGAGAGAGAGAGAGAGAGAGAGAGAGAGAGAGAGAAACCGCATCTCCTCTCGTGGCACGAGATGCGTGAATGTATTTCGCGATGGGCGGATGTATAAACGCGCAAACCCCCCAACTCTCCGCAAACGTATCCGCGTGTACCCCCACGGACCGACCTCCGTATTGCGGCAGACGATGGCTGGCGGTAATGGAATTTGACATTAGGATCGACGCCGGAGGTGAGCTATCCGGCTTCCTATACTTATACGAGCAAAGGGAATACAAGCAGTCACGATAGGAGGACGGGACTTTTATCACGAATGCCTCGCGGCCGTTGAAAATCTCCGTCGCAAATGCGACGCACCGACGCGCGAGGTAAGGATCGCACGCGCGTCCTTATATCTAAAAGCAAAAAAACAGAAATTTAAATAGACAGATATGTGCATACAAAATCGATCGTGTTAGAAGATCGTGGAATTGTCGACGAATTATTACTGTTATCAATTAATTCATCAGGAAATTAATCATTAAACGGCAGTTAATGATTGAAATGCAGTCAGGTATCGGAACGCGCATTACAGCGGTGACTCTCGTTCGTTGATTTTTTTTTTTTTATATATATACAAGAATATTGTAATATTTTAATATTTTTGTCCGAGACAAAAGAAAATCTTGATGAAAGCATTACTGAATAATGATTGCAAAAATCTCAGACTTTGATATCAGCGGACGTTAATGAAGTTTAAGCACGGAAAGCGTTGCTCCTTCTACGTTAATTATGCAGAGTTACATTAGCATTTACGCTTCTCTTCCTCATAAAAGATAACTACATCGTGTACAAAGCGTGATAGTGGAAGCGTCGTATTACAAAAAACAAGTAGTGAAAGCAATATATATGTAACGTATAAATAAATATGTTATTTCTTAAGTCTCATATCGTTCACTCGTTGTGTTTTACATGTTGTTCAGACAATGATGTCTGAAATTTTACATGTAAATATTTCAGATACATATCAATATTTCGGTCGTGTGTGTAAATTTTGCTCGCAAATGTTTCTCGCTGCCTACAAAATACGATAATCGGAATATCTTTATCTGCCTCGACACCTCGAATCGCCCGAGGTGCGACTGTTATTATCGACGAGCGCGCAAGAGAGACAGAAAGAGAGAGATAGAGAGAGATGAGCCGTTGTTAATGAATTAAACTAGTAATTTGCGTCACGATCAATTACGAATTACCGAATCGAATCCGTAATTCGGCCGTTAATTGCATTGTAAATTATAGATTCTTCGTTATATTAAGTGCGCGCGCGCGCACACGCGCGGAGTGTATGCGTAATTAATCAATTAAGGGCTTGTCATCCGCGCGGAAGATTCTGGCAATTTCATTTGGGGCCGGAATTATTTGTAAAACAGCTCCATTTACGCGCGCGTTACACTCCCGGAACGGAACACTCTCTCTCTCTCTCTCTCTCTGTAATCCTTAAACATTTTTAGTACAAATTGCGATTTGAATATTTCTGACGTGCACGGAGAACTCCGCGCTATCAGCTTTGTAAATTGAGCTATTGTTTACAACGTCGTTGAAAAGGCTATTGCACAACCCGTTGAAAAACTAACAGTGTTGCTATCGAACGAAACAACGTTTCAATTGATTCTAGCCAATAAACTAAATAAATTAATTCCCTTTTTTTCGTTTGTATTTTTTTTTTATTTATTTTAACTTTTAGTTTTATAAAATATTTTTCAAACACGCACAACAAATTAATTGTTCTCTTGTTTTTGTTTTTTTTTTTTTATGTTTTTAACACATATTTTCATTTATTTAGTTCTCGATATTCTTAATTGTTAAAACTTTTATTTGGCATTTCGACGTTTAAACTTGATTTTTTCAGATCATCCGAACGTCAAGTGTTATCTAGGCCACGGTGGTCTTCTCGGACTTTCAGAAGGAATCTATGCAGGCGTGCCAATGGTTTTAATTCCAATGTATGGCGATCAGTTTCACAATGCGGCCGCTTTGAAGACCAGAGGTTCCGCAGTAGTACTCGAATATAATAATCTGAACGAGCAATCACTGAGACACACTCTCGACGAAGTCTTCAACAATACCAGGTACATTAAAGGTTCATTTTGATCTGCGAATAAAAAATCTTTGACGTTCTAAATTTTTCTTTCTAGTCAAAGAAAATTCTATTATTACTACTGACGAGTCGCAAATTCAATAATTCAATCTATGTATAAAAAATTTCTATAAAATATAGTTTAAAAAACTTTATGAAAGATTGACGAATCAAATTCGCGGCGATTATTTTATTAGAAACGAAGAATAAAATCGATTCAACCGCCGAGCATATATGGCAAACAGTGTCGGCAGAAATTCTCTTGAATTTTTTCCGCGATGCATTTTCGGCGCGGGAATCGCGCGATTACGGTATAAGCTCCCTAGGCCACCGATATATCAGTTACGTTAAAAATTCTCTCGCGCGCGAGATGTCGCGGGCGGAGAAACGCGCGGTAAAACTGAGGGACGGAAAAGGATCGCGATGAAAAAAGAAGAATTGCATAATCTGTCCGGATATTCGCTCCGTTGAATATCTCACGAGCCGTCCGGACGCACCGGATATCCGGCAAGTGCATCGTCGTTGCGCAGCCGAGGCGCCTCGTTAATCCGTGACGCGGCTCACTGGCGCTTTCCACCCTCTCTTTTCTCTTTTCCTTCTCTCTTCACCGTTAGCTTTCATCCTTCCGTGGAAAGCATCTCTTTTTTTTTGCCTAACCACTGTTTTACACCACTGTCTCGCTTATTCTTCGAGAGAATAGGTAGCTTCGGCAGGAAAAAGAGAGAGAAAACTGATGAAAGAGAAGCAGACGGAATGGTCCATCCAGGGTGTATCCAGTACTCTTGGCGTGACCTCTCTGGCAGGCAATTTTTTTTTCTCGCTTTCGACACGCCGTCGCGCTCTCTTCTCTCGTCGCAAATTCGAGACACGAATCGCGGAAAGAGCGGACGTGTTCCCCGGATAGTTCTTTCTTCCCTCTTTTTCTTTTCTCTCTAATATCTCTCGCTTCCTCGTCGATCGACAAACACGCGGGATCGAGCGAGCCCAGCTGGTCCGCAAGCGCGCGCGCGTATCCGGCGTGGGAAATCACATGGGAAATTTCGCGAACGCTAAATGTTTCACGAGAATACCGAATCAACGGCACGCCGTCGATGACGACGAGAAGGCGGGTCGAAATGAAATTTTACATTATTCAAATCCGCTCCGCGCGCCCACTCTCTTCCGCGTGCCTATTCTCTCTCTCTCTCTTCTAGCTAAGTACGGTCAACTTGTTAACCGCACGCGCCCGCAAACTGTATAACCCACCCTTGGCACGATATACTCAGGGGGGTCGAAACGCGTAGGAAGTTCGAAGAGAATAGAGGTCGAAGGAAATCCCGCGAGACATACGGCGGAGGAACTGTAACTTTCTTCATTTGACGTAACTGACTTCTCCAGAATTTTTATGACAATGGCGAGTTTCCGCTTTGTACGCGGACGTGTTGATGCGTCTGTATATGTGTAAGTAAAGGTTTCCCAGAAGATCCGATTCGAATTGACGTTAAAATTTTCCAAGAGTCGAAGCAGCGCGCGAAATTAAAAGCAGAAAAAGGATTTTTATTGTTTTATAAAAAGTTCAATTGATTCAACCGCATTGCAGATTTAATTTACTACTAGGATTGCTTATGTAATCCGAAAGTTTTTTTTTTTGCGCGCGCTTTGATATTTTAATTAACAAGAAATGTGCGCATTTGCGTTTAATTGCCGGTTTCGTTTAATGAATATCTTTATGCACGTGAAATTTTTGTGCTGCTTCATATCGTTTTCATATTTTACCCGACATTTTCTAAATTTAAAAAAACGTAATATCGCGCGCGCGACATCCTGCTGCTAAATATACGCCGCAACAGTCAGAGATGCGACGGAGAAATTTATGAAATTTTAAACGCCCGGGCGCCTATGGCTATAAGTTTTCACTGTAAAACTTCTGGCTGTCATGCGTTTATCTTTTGCTGGTGCTAATAGCGTTTGCTTTGTTTCGTCGTAATCGCCGGTAGCAGCGACTTCTTTCGAGGCTTCTGACTCGTACTTCGCATTAAAACGTGCGGCTCCTGTTTTTCTTCTTTTATAGACCGCAAAACTTGCATTCGCGGAAAGCGCCGAAGAATGACAACGATATAATTTTTAATGCGCGCGCTGTGTTTACAGCAGTTTTAATTTTAGCAAAAAAAAAAAAAAAAGAAGAAGAAGAAACTCGGGATTCAAAAGTTTTGTATTTTCTTGTTAGAAAAGAAAGATTTTATGTTTCTGTCAAATAATCATTTGTTATTAATCACACGATTGAATACTCTGACGTTTTCAATCGAATGGAAATTACATTTGTAAGTTTCATAGAGATTTGCGTTGTTAGTTGTCAGATCAAAAAAATAAATAAATAAATAAATAAATAAATAAACAAGAGAACTTCAAAACGTGAGAAAAACTTATCCCAATTATACCGTGGTTAATGAAACGGGGGTCAAAAGTTATCCACGAACTCGCGTTGTAATTTCCGTCTTATTCAAAGTTCTGTATGATTAAACGTTTCTCAATATGTAGACGGTCGACGGAGCGAAGTAATTGCAGAAAATTGCAAATTTAAGAAGCGTGACTTGACGTAACGCGTAATTGTTATTACTTGCGTTTTACTTTGCCGGTAGTCGGAGTTTTGTTCTCGATGAGTCTTTCTTGCCAGAAGATTTTTCCAGGAGAAACACGATAAATAATTTAAAAATATATGGAACAAAACCTGTTCAAAAAATGACTGCTAATCACTCTGTAGATTGATTAGTAATTACAGTTTATAAGAAAATCACAAACACTCTTTTCACTCTTGTGCGACTCATGTGTTTATTATAAAACACATAACAAGTACGTTTTTTATAGCTAATTGTCAGAACAATTAGAATTGAATTATCAACGGTGCATATTGTGTGTGACAACTATACGTAATTAAAATATAATTAGATATAATTGTGCCACTATATAAAAACTGGCGACTACGAAAAGCTCGTAAAAAACTCGTAAAGTTTGTTTACATCGTTCGCTGAACGGTAATGAAACAGAACCGAATTGCGATAACTGTCTGTTATCGCGACAATAAAATATGTCTGATGTGCCACAATAGTAAATATGCGAGTCACTTTTTTTCAACGTGACACGTCACGCCACTAGCCGTCGCGGCCGTGTATGTCCCGTATATGCGCCTTCGGATGATAATCCGGCCGGGCGAAATAAAGCCGGCTTAATAAATCAGAACGGATATGAAACTGTTGCGCCTGGATGCTCGTTTTCGCGTCGTACGACACTCCTTAACGTCGCTGTAATCACAATGTCATCGGATTTACGAGCAACCGCCGCCGCGGATCTTCAGCTAAGGATCTGCTAAAGTTGGGCGATTCATACGCGCGCGATTCCAGTTTCATTATAATACTCTCCCGAGAGAGTACAGAGAATTTATTCACCGATATATTATTTATTCACTCGGCCTCAAAGCAGACGATCCTTTACAATAATAACCGTTTACTTTGTTTCTTTCTCTCTCTTTCTATTCAGAGATCGTACAAAGCAAAAAAGAGATTTATTAAAATTTCTACTATGTAGACTCACATGAAATGTAATTTTTTAAAACTTAATTATACTGAGAAGATAATATTTGATTTAATCTAAAAGATGTATATAGAGCCGGTTATTTTACATTTAGCGTTTTCAAGTTTAATGATTCATTTAAATATTTTAAATCGAGACTCGAAGTAGACTGTTCTCTCTCTCTTTTTCTCTCTCTCTGTCTGAAGTTTCTCGCACGTAAATGAAATTTTTAACGTTACGAGAAGATTTAAATTTGGTAATTATATTTAGTTCGCGAAGTAGTTAATATATATATGAAATATATATATGAATGGTTCATCGCGCAAGAGGTCTCTTGGCCGCGGTTTCTAATTTGTAAAGCGATTCTAACCGAATACGCGTTTCAATGCGTCGACAATAGCGAGCACGATTATTGAAATTGATCAGATGTGCGCATCAGTACTATCGAATGCGTTATGGCGAGGCCGCGCATTGTTTTAGAAAATACGATGCAATTATTCGAATGCGATATTATATGAGCGGAGAGAGAGAACACACACCGAATTATCGGACGCTTTGAAAATGCCGTTAACATCATTTTCGCCGATGATGCCGCCGTCATATCGGGTTCATAACGCGGTAATTACTGCCCGTTATAAATTTGCCAGCAGAAAGGTGCATATTAGAGAGAAATTGCAATATACAATCACACGTGGTAGGTAAAATCACGATCTCGCAAACCCGCATCTCTTTCTTGCGGCTGATGAAAAAAAAAAAAATGTATTCGTTAAAATTAAATCTTGTAACACACGCATGCACGCACACATATATATGTCACTCTGTTTCTATGCTCTTGTGTGATCTGAAAAATATTAAAAAGAAATTTGCATAAATAAAAATATATCACATAATAATCGCGGAACGGAATTTCGACGAAATGGTTTTGCAAACGCGCACCGTGTCTTGAAATTGAAACACGAAATTAAAATACAAAATTACATTATGAAACAAATACGAGCGACGATACTGAAAATATATAGGTCCGGTGTTGTCCTGTGTAAAGGCAAACGTGGTTTTAACATTACAAATTGCGCATTGAATTACGTTTCGTTCTGTGTCATGGCGGTTAAAATAATAGAAAGCCGCGCGCATAATGCAGTCTCGATAATGAAGGGAATTAATTAACGGGGGTGGAACGTTATATTCGAGCAAAAAGTAAATGTTTGATGAAAGAGCGCAATTCGCGGGATTGGAATATTTACATTTATCGCCAACTTACAACATAGTCCGCAGGACCCCGATGCAATAATGTGCGAAGTAAATCGACAGAGCGCTGTTTTCCTCGATTTGTTTAAACATGCGGGGCAATTTCGCGGGAAGGTTCGAGGTTAATTATCGTTGCGGCTCGAATCGCGACGCTCGCGTGATGATTCGATACTTCGTGACATTACAAATTCATCGCAAAAAAACGTTACAGAAATAGATGGCGCGTATAAATTAAATTTATACGCGCGATTTATACCGACTATGATGTTGCTTCCCGCAAAAAAATGTCTGAAAAGTTAAATAGTTTAAACAATTTTTGTAGGTTTTTTTTGTAACGTCTGTTTTTCACGACAAGAAGATCTTCTTTAAGAATCTCTCCAATAGATTTCTACGTCAGGAGAGTGTGCACTTTGATAACGTTGTTGAGGACAAATCTCGAAATTTACGAAGAAACTTGCGGAAAAATAAACTATCGGGAAAAAATTCCACGCGCACATTCTATACGTTCAAAATGGAGAAGTTCGTCGTCATCAGACATTCAAAGAGAGTCGCTCTCGATTTCTGGGAGTTTGATAAAAGAATCGCGAGCGTATTTATCAGTAAGGGGGTGAAGATTGCACAGTCGCGCGGACTCCGCAAAAAAAAATTAACGATATCGAGTGTGTCCAATTATTTCGCCTGGTCATCTTCTCGACTAAGGAAAAAGCTTTGTTACGCGGCGATGCACCGTCTCATTTTCCGCGAAGCGCTTTTTTTCCTCTCACCTAGCTTCTCCGTCCACCATTCGTCGGCCATTACATTCCTTACGGGCGAGCAGGTGCGCCAAAGCACTCGTATAGGACTCGCTCACAGTTCTCGTTCTTCTGCTTTCGAGAAAGAGAAGCGGAGACCTTCTATTCTCTCCGCTCCGTCTTTCCTCTCTCCGCCTCGGAAATGTCGGTGAGGATGGCGGCAGGGAGAAGAGACGGAGGAAGTCGGGGGAGGGGAATAGTAGGTGGTCGTCGGAAGTGGAGCTCGTCGAGCGAAAGGGTTACTCGCGGGAAAGAGTAAGAACGAGAACAACAGGGCAATAAAGTAGACGAGGTGAGGCTGGTAGCGCGAGAAAAGGGAGAAATGACTCGGGTAAAGAAAAGGAAGGAGAAGAAGAAGAAAGAGAAGAGAATGCGAGGGGTGTCGGGCTAACTCGACGACGAAGCCGCACTACGTTATCCCTCAGCCGTAACCGAGAAGAAGCGCGAGAGAGACTCGGATAACCGAGAGGAACATGGACAGAAAGGGGAAGGAGAAAGGAAGGAGAGGAGAGCGTGTGTACCCTCGTACCTCCTTACAAACTGCCGAAACTTTGACTACTACCGTCCTTACGTGCCAGCTTGCGCTCCTAAGTACATACCAACCCCCACGGCTTGCGGTGTGCGTCTCTCTATACATACGTGCGTGTTGTGATATAAGTGAGCAAGCGCGGATGTGCAAGGGTGGTGGTGCACGCGCACACCATCTCGTGCAGTGCGCTTAAGTAACGCCTGCGAGTTATCGCGCGAGCTCTACCCTCGTGAATGGAGGTAGTTTGAAGTCGAATTTGATTATGGGTCCGAAGTACTTTCGTACTTCGCGTGGTAGGAAAAGACGAGGAGAGAGGAGACTACGAGAGAGGAAGAAAGAAGGACGTTAAGAAACCCGTCTCGTATCTTGCGATACACACGTTCAACCTTCTCGTACATTATGATTGCGCCGAGGAGGAGGTAGGTTGGCGCTACGCCGTCGCACGTTGAAACTCGTTTTTTTCCGATGGCGAATTATAAGTTAACTGGATAACTTGGGAAGAGAAAGTTTATATTACGATTTTACGTTCACTTTATCTCCCCTCCTTTCCGCCCGCGCACTCGAATTGAATAAAACAGCCGTGCGCTGATTATATTCGGAATGTTGCCCCATTTTAGCGAAGTTGGACCGAATCTGAAATTCAAATCAGAATCGACGGTGAAGTTCGGAAAAGTTACGGTCTCTGATTGTTTGGAAATTTGGTAGATCTCGCTGAGATGAAGAAAAATCCCAGGATTTTTGTCGACCCTGACCCAACTCTGATCGTTCTCTAATTTGGTGTAAGCTTCGGCTCTGATAGAACAGTGCAATTCCAGAAGGATTCTCTGTAAATCTGACGTTAACTTACTCTAATTTATTTTCAAACGCTTTTCAGCGCTTTTAGTATTCAAACTTTAAAGCGTATAAAAAAATTCTTTATCTTTGAAAAGAATATTTTTAAAAAAGTAGAATATCTCTCTCTCTCTCTCTCTCTCGATGTTATTTTTACTACGCATAATTGTATTATATTGTTTTTACTTAAACTTTGTAATTTTTATTACATATTATCATAATAGGTTTATGCGAAAAACTATTTTAATTTCTGGAGCGTTAAATTCCGCGATAAAAATTTGTTAAACACGCGTGAAAATTCTTCTCAAATTTATTTCAAAATTAATAGAAAGTTGTTACAAGAAAAACTTTTACAATAAATTTTTAATAATTAAAAAAGTTCTCATTTGTCGTATCACAAGAGAAATGTTCGAATTTCATTATATCTTTAAGTTTTTTCCCGAAGTAATCCGAGGACTAAGATATTTCCTCGCTCAACATTGCTTGTGTTCAAAACAGTTCGAAAACATCATTCGACAAACAAGATTGCGGTTTGATAAATCTTCTTCGAGAGTTCGGAATCACATGTGTGCGGCACAAATACGTCACTAATGCCGCACGTTGCGAGCTTGTGTTGGCTTACAAGCGCAATCACGCGCGCAGTGATCTTCGGGGATTGAACGGCCACTTCGCGTCTCTCTCGCATTTGCGCGAGAGTTGAGAACTCAAAGGGCAAATGGAGGAGAACTGTGGAAGTTTTATAACACGGCGTCGTAGCTCTTTCGAGAAGTCGTAAACCGTACCGAAGACCGTATTACTGTAATACGATCTTAAGATCTCGTGCTGATTACATTTATCACTTGTGCGGAAACGCGCGCGCGCGCGCGCGGATGTTACCACCTCGGAGTCTCGTAACATTGTACTCCGATAATTGCCTTTTGATTCTTGCGCTTAGAAGCTCCTTGAAATTATTTTAGACGAGTGGCGATAACGATCGAACTAATTTCACAGCGCGATCGAATGTCAAGACAGAATAAGAGAATATTTTTATAAGAAACCGTCCTTTCTCAATCTGAATTTAAACGCGCGATTAATTTTGGACACTCCACGTTTTCCGGATAAAAAAATAATTGAGTGTAAAAAAAAAAAATTTGCGTTTAAAGCAGCGAGTCACGTTTCGTTCGTTATATGTTATTACAGCATTCTTGAAATTTCTGCGCGTGAAATATTTGAAATTGTGATGTTATTGGCGTTCGCCAAAAATTAATTTGTCAGAAATACTCTCTCTCTTTCTCTCTCTCTCTGTTCGTACGAAGGGAAGAAAAAAATAATAGGCGAATGAGCATCGAAGAGAGCTCCCAACACTGGCTCGCCCACATACACACACACTCACGTGCACGTTGCACATAAATCATCGACGCACGATACAAATCACCTGTTTACGCGCGTGACGCAATCGTTTCTGAACACGCGCGCTAAAATCCAGCTTATCCTGTTATTTCAGTTATGCTCGGGGAAAAATATCGACACCTGCCTATAACTAAAATACTGTTACCGAAGTTTCAGGTATCGATCCTAGAAACACCACGATATCGATATCACTCTGAAAAAGTTTTTCGTTATCGCGCGTAACAATATTACAAGTTTAATGCCGCGTCAATATGGATTTTGTGTCGACAAAAATATAACCGTCAGATTGAAGAATACATTGATACTTTAACATTAAAAAACTGAGATCACATACTTACATCTGTCAATATAAGTACCTGTCAACAAAAGAACAAAACTGACAAATACCACATCGTCCTCTCTCTCTATCTCTCTCGCTCTTTCTTTCGACGCTGCACAAGCGGTGTCGTCCACAAGGATTGTTCGAGGGTTGACGAAGTGTGCGTACCAATATTCCGAGTGCCACATCGATACTCCGATAGTATCGAGAGCAAGCGTGCCTACTTACCGGGCCGGAAAAGCAGTGCGGCTCGTAAATCAACACCGAGCGGGCAATTAAAGTGGCACGGAAACGAGAAGAAAAGCGGGGCGAGAGAGCAGCAAGCGCTTTCGAATCGCTCGACAATTTTACATTACTCATGCATGTAACGTTGTTACGTTCGACACAATTGGACCGGCTCACGCAACATTAAAATGACGCGTTTAACGGCCGACGATGAGAGAAAGAGAGAGAAAGGTCTTCCGCCCGCTCATTATTTTGCCACGTAATGGCCGGGGCTGGCGATTTTTCGCTCACGTGTTTGAATCACCATCGTGATCTTCTTTTTCTCTTGAGTGTTTTTTCTCTCTCCCGTGTTTTTTTTTTTTTACAATAGCATCAATAAAGCAGCGAGGCCAATGCGTTCCTAAACAAATGTCAGGAAAATGTCGCGTGCGGATAAGCGGCGATAAGCGCGTTACAAAAGTGCGGCTATGGTCGGCGTAACATAAACTCGCGTTTCATAATGTATTTCACGATAATCAATTATTACTGCTATTATTAAAATATATGTAATATTTGCTGCAAATTGGAAAGCCAATCGGATTTGTTCGATCAATAATCCACTTACTAATCAATGTCTAATCACAACTGCTATTCCACAACTAATATTCGCGCGATATTAATATTCTAAATTTATTATAAAATCTATGTGACGAAAATTATTCAATATATTTAATTCATAATTAAAATTATTACATTTCCTAAAAACAGTTTGTCTATCTGACGATATGTAGCAAAATAGACACAATTGTTTAAAATTACGACTTTTGCTGTCACAAATATATCTGATGTATTCTAAAATAGTTATCGATTGTCACGTGTATTTTAATCGAGTTTAAAATAGAAAGAATATTTTTTTACAATCTTTTTACAGTCTCTGTAGGAACAAACTCGAGCAAAAAGATGATTCGATCACAAACATGTCGATCGATAATTTTGCATTACGTTTAATGCGCCGTCAATGCGCCGCGCGTTTGACGCGACCATTATTTGATGCGATATGTTTATTTTTGCTCGTCGCGTTAGCCACCGATTTGTATTCATGTCTGTTTCGCGAATTTGTTGGAATATCGAATGCTCACTCGATGTGGCGTTCGCGTAATTACGTCGAGTTCGCTAACGGCGGCGGTGGCGGCGACGGCGATGGCGAAGAGGAAACATTGGCAACGCACGCAACTCCGCATTGTTTAAATAATTTTATATTACAAGTACACGTTATATTTGCCATGTGCAACAATAGACACACGCATAGACACACAGGCGCACATTTCCCGATGCAATGCGGAATATTCCGCACGGCGGACACCTGCGTCTCGTGTACCTTGTTATTTAATCCTAAATGCGTTTCACGTTGTATCGTTGCAAGTTAAATGCTGTTTAATCGTTTGCCTCGAAATTTAGCAAAACCAACACGAATTAAATTTAAAATCTTATTGAGATAAAATATATAAGCGGGTATAAAATATATAGGCATATGCATATGTTGAGCCGGCGAGCTGATTTAAAGAGACGCGTGAAACAAAATTGGAAATTTGAATTTTAGAAGAGAACGGAAAATACAAGCGAGTTGGTCTCTTTATGAAGCCTGATATATCGCAAAATCGATAGATTTTTTTCTAGGATAAAAATCTAGAAATTTTACTACACCAGTGGCAAATAACATATTAAACAAAGAGTTTTAGTACTACAAACTGCGAGGTGCGTTTAAGATAGCTCGCCAAATTCGTAATGCGCGTCGAAATCCGCGCAACTTCTCCTATCTCGTGCTAAAGTGTTTTTTTTTTGCGTACAGCAATGTAACTTCATTTTAAACATTTCTTTGCTGAGTGACGTAAAAACAATTGACAGCACGTATGTTTTTTGTATTTATTTTTTTACGTTATCGACACACTTTTGGATTTATTAATTATTAAATCCATCAGTTTCTCATTCTCGGAATATCTCGACAAATAAATTGATTGACAATAAATGTGGCAGGACAAATCGCGTTAAAGAACGTCGCTCCTAAATGTGCACCAATAAAATCGACCTGTCGACTGTTCTTTTTTTTATCGCGCTTTTTCTTTTATCATGAGCAAATCAATTTTCACGTTTTCGATATTGTACAAAAAAATCGCTAAATGAAATTTTTTAAGAACTTGAAAAAAAAACATATCCACAGAAGAGCGAATTTGATTGATCTTTCATCCGGATTTTCGGCGTATGATGTAATAATCGCAGTCGCACAAATTTGCCGCGGTATAGTCACATCGGAGTTCGCGTCGACGAGAGAGATGCGTCGCTAAGTTTGCGGCATGCGAGTGAGCGCAGGGAGGAGAACGCGTGCCCTTGCAAATAATAGCGCAGCCGCGGTTGTTTAGCGGACATGGTACGGCATAATTGCCTGATCGAAATGATTTCGCGCAGTCCTGACGAAATTCCATATGCCGTTACGACGGTAATTCGGTAACCCCCCGTTATTACCGTGCCGAAAGCTGATATCGAACAAGCTACACGCCAGTACCACACATCTCTCTTTCTCCTCTGTCTCTCGCTCTCGCTAGGATTGTACTGGTAATTTTATGTCGGACGAGCGTGTTTGCCGTGAGTTACATCCAACGGTGGCTTGACTGATTTACGGGCTCTCGGTCATTAAAACACGTCGCGCTTGGAATATGCATCTTAATCATGCGCGCTAGCGTAAAATTCAGGAAATTAATGTCCGGCGTTTCTTCTTTTTTTGTTTCTCATAACGCAATACAAAATAGTATGATAATCGCTTACGACAATAGCGTTATTTATTACGCACTCGTGTGAGATTTGCCGGTTTAAAATTAAGGAGATTCACTTCGGGACAATAAAGACGGATAAATGCGCGACGCTCAGTCGAGATCTTTTCGAGAAAATTAATTAGCGGGAATCTCTTTTGCGCGAATTTCAGAGGCCGAATTTCCCTCGCACTTTCGTTAGATCTGAGCAATAAAATCATTTGTGGCGGTTACATCGAACACGTACTGCGCGATTCGATCTGCTCTCGAATACGTTCTTGCCGCATTCGCACGAGCGGCTTCAAAGAGCATTCATTTCTCCTTTGTGCGAGCGCCGCGCTTTCTTCTTTTATTTCGGCGAGAAGATCGCCTCCGGGTTTTATCTTCGGAAGAATATTCATTCTCTTCTCTTGCTCTCTGCTTTCCATCTCCCTCTTCGTCCCCTATCTCTCTTTTTTTTCCTCGTCTCTGCCAAAAGATTGCGCGGATTTTATCCGCCAAAGGCATATTCATTTCCGCTCTCTGTATCGAGACTCTCGCGTTCTTCATCTTTCGGCTTCTCGTCGCGCGTCTTTGATAAAAGATTGCGCGAATTTGCGTTTGATCCGCGAATCACACTGGCAGAAGCGAATGCCGACTATTCGAAATAGATAAAGGAGCAGAAGAGAATCTTATTTTATTCTATTCAATGTAAATTTTAGTAAATATATTTAATATACTTTTCTCCATCATCCGAAAAAAATTTCAACAAATTTATTTTTCTTACGCGCGCGCGCTATTCTCTAATTATATTATCTATAATTTTAATTATTTCTCTTGATAGACGTAGCGGGATTATACTTCCGCAGCTGCGGCTTAAATGTCGTTAGTTTCCGCATAGAGATTCACGTCCGGATTATTACATCGGGCGTATGCGCGTCGTGCGAAGGGAACTGCGAGCAGCGAGAGATTAGGTTCGTTTTATTTGCGGATTTATCCGTTCGATTACGTGCAAGAGAGCGAAACCGCGCACGCTATCTGGCTCGGCATCGAAATGGCGTACGTCTGCGCGATTATCGAGGAGACGAATATGAGATGTAGGAAGATTGCGAACGGAGAGATGCGATAGCGTACACGTGCGCATGCACGTACGCGAAAAATATATCGTAAAAATCTCCCCCGCATTTCGCAATATTTTATTAGGAATTAAAACGTATCAGACTAAAAATACCGACTCCCTGCTTATTTGAGGAATATACGCGAAATCCTTTTGCTGATTTTCCTTCGAAACGAAATTTCCCTTTCCCTCGCGAAACGACGCCGGAGCGATTTCGTCGTCACGCCGCCCGGGGACGATGCGCGGACCGAAAGTCTGAGAAACGATATGAGATATATATTTTCGGATTTTCTGATCTCGTTCCACATAACACGACGCGCGCGCGCGCTCGCGTTTTCGAGGATCGCCGCGCGTCGCCCCGCGACGAAATTTTTCCCATCCCATCCACTCGGTCGCATTACCCGGGCGACTTATCGAGTTACAAAGACGTATATCGACGGGAAGCGATTGGATTTTCCCGACCGCGCCGTCTAGCACCCACACGAGAAGGAGAAGCCTCCCGGGAGAACGAAATCGGTTTTATATATACGCGCGCGCGTACCGGGTGTCCGCGATCTCGAGCAGAAACATTAAATGTGTTCGATTAATTTTAAAATACAAAAAAAAAAAAAGAAAATACCAAAACTTTTATTCACAAAAATCGTGATTGCATTGATTACGTGTATTGTTTCAAGAATGTGGTTCTCTTGTACCTCTTTGAAATGAAGCAATAACGCCAATATTTGTCACAGTTGTATATTTTAGCTTGCTTTTTTTTTGAGATATTTCTTTCTGTTTTACTAAACTCAACCGGAGTAAAAAGTCCCGGAGACACTCAATGTGCACACCCGATCGGCGTACACGTATACATATCTAGTGTCCCCGCGAGTCTTGGTACGTGATAATTTAGAGTAGAATCGGCGTGGCGCTCGATCTTTATGCATCGGCAATGTTTGCCAAGTGTCCCGCCCAGTCCCTCCGAGTGGAAATACTTATTTGGAGAAGAGCACCACACACCGGCTGTCTCCGACGAACGAATCGCCGATAAAGATTGCCGCGCCATTGGCAGCGCCTATGCACACGGCGGCCGCCAAGCTGCGGGCGGTGGAAAAGAAAGAAGAGAAGGAAAAGAGGATGGCGGACGCGCTGGCGCGCGGAGCTAGAAGGGCGACTTTCCAGATTGTTAGTTAGTTTGCCGGTGAAGCGAAGTAGAACACACAATGCGTATTCTTTTATTCATCTGACAAATTCCCGACTGTGTGTCTGATGCCTCAGCCTTTCTGCGTTTTCGCCGCCAATTTTTCAAATTGAGACACACATTCGCACACTGAATTATTCCGCCGAAAGTGTCGCATTAATGACGGTCCGCTGGTAATTGCTTGATTATTTGATAGGACCTGATCCAGCTCGGCGTTATCGCAATTTTGATAAATAGTAACAACAATGTGCGGAGATCACCGGCGACCGAACGAAATCGTATCGTTGCCGGTTCGTTGACGACTCACCGTGCAGTCACCGGTAATTATGATTGAACGCTAATTAATCGAGATACTCCGCGCTCTGCGCATAATTATCAAATTAAATCGCTCGAGATATAATAATTCCATCGGTGTCGTCGATAATTCCGATATTCTCGATAAGAGTTTTGCGTGATTATTTTGCGCTTAACATGCACACATGTCCCGTTAACATGCCAGTGTATAAGAATCTTGAATAAATCGGGCGTTAAAAGAAATTAAAAAATGATGATCAGTTCCACCTACACACCCCGTATATCGTGGAGAAATGTTATTGAGTGAGCACTGTTATAGCGACAAAATTATTGTGCGATAATATCGAGTGTGGCGGGACAGCTTCGCGCCGGTGCAGTCTCTTTCCGCCGTGGGAAAAGAGAAAGAGGCTTTTAACTCGGTTAATCCGATGGGGAAAGACATTCGAGCGATGTCAAAAGGTTGGTTACTTCGGGAACCAGTTAATCTTTTCCCGCAGTCCGTTGGGACGGACGAGCGCGATACGTGACTCGCGACGGGACGGATAAACTTTTATTAAAAATCTAATTGGAAAACCGGCCCGGACGGCTACTCTGTCTCCGTGCGGTCCGTATAAAGTGTATGAAGGCAATATATGAAGGCAAATGTGTGTATACGCTCGTTACTGAACCGCCTACTCTGCATGTATAAAACTAACGTTCGAAGAGTCTGCGACGAAAGTAGAAAAAAAACTAGAAACTTATAAAAGCAAAAGTATATAATATTTTCTGTAATTCAGAATCTGCTTAAAAAGGCCAAAAAAAAAAAAAAAAAAAAAAAAAAAAAAAAGCAATTCCGATAGACTTTGACAATGAAATGACAAAACATCTAAAACACCAGATAAGAAAAGTAACTTCCGACTTAGCCGCACGAAGAGTTAATATTTGGTGAAAATTTAATGATTTACGACTCTTGCTCGTTTTTCCGTCGTTATCTCAGTTTTTCTCGGACATAAATCGTTTCGTGATGCAAAAAATGCGCTTTCTCGCGAGGAAAGATCCTCCTCATCTTATTCACGAAGAATCTAAGATCCCGCGGGGCACTCACTCCCGAGGACGCCATGGAGAGAATCCACACGCCCTCGTCGAAGAGAATCTGAGGAGGACGCAACGTTCGTAAATCCGTCGCGGCTCCTTAACCCCGTCGGTCGACACTTTTTGGCGACTACTATGTATATATGTATTTCCCCCTCGTTTTATCTTACGTTCCCGCATCTCATTAATCTCAAACACGATCTCTCGGTTTCTCCTTCCGTCGGGATTGCGGAATATTCGACGCAATGTTTCCTCGAGATTAAAATTCACACAGTGAATTGGTTGAACTCTCTCAGTTCAGTCACGTTGACTGGTAGAAATGTATTCGGAAAAAACCTGGTCGCTGGTTAGAAACTGGCCAGTTTCTACTGGAGTAGTCGCCGAATGTTTTTTCACACATTGTAAATGAGAACTGTCCGTCACATCGAATTTTGCGCGGCGCCATCGCAAATCGCGTTTCTTTTTCATTTTTCGAAAAAGTGACGAAGCCGATTTTCGCCGTTTTAAGGAAAATAATTCTCGTGGAAAACTTTCATAAGTAAATTACGTTTTGAAAGGAAATGATTTGAGAGCATGTGGAACTGCTTATCGAGAGCCCCGTAATAAATTATATAACACACGCAAATATCGAAACAAATACATTTCCTGGATATTACATGATATTTTGTTCAGTTTGCCGGAAATGTCACTCTTGCGTAACACGGTTCAATCGATATAAATTGGCAGGTAACTGTCGCGCGAAATTCACATGAATTGGCGTAAAACAAACGCGCATAAATATCGTAAATATTTGTTGTTAACAACACGACCGACGTAACCACGCCCGTTTTTAATTGTTTCGCAGCATAAAACTAGCAAAAAGGTGGACCAATATTGTTTGTCATGGAAATGTTTTTTTCTTCAACGTGTTAAACGATTGGTTAATCTGGCGTGCAGTGTTTTTGTTAAAAAAATAAAAAAATAAAAAAATAAATAAATAAAGGTTATTCGATTGGTACATGTAATTCTGAAATTACGATATGTAAATGAAGCACACACGTAACGTAGAGAGAGAGAGAGATATTTGCTTATAATAGAACACTCATAATATACTGCAATTAAAACAAACTTGCGGTAGCAAAAAATAGCCGTAATGTATAAAAATACAAATAAAAATTGTAAAAATAAAAATATTATCTATATTTGTATCATTTTTATTATATAGATAAAAAAAACTATAAAGAGACATATGTCTCGAAATTTATCAAAGTGTTTGTGACATGAATTTACTAGTTTTTCATTATATTACTTCGGCATTGCAATATTAGTTTGTATTGAAGAAGACGTTTCCATGTCACGAATGAACAAAATACATGCGCATATTCGGAAATTAATGCAAGCTTACATCAAACGGGGATCGCTGTTATCGCAATATTGTAATCGCGGATTTGAACGTTGTTTGCGTCAGCTACAAGCAGAACATATCCACCATTGGTCTTTTCTATTTTTCGCTTTCCAATTAGCTCGATGCACTGCCGTCGGTGATACACGCGCGAAATTCCGTGAGTATTTCACGAGAGTATACACCGGAATAGTGCGATTTACGAACAATATCGATAGGCGAATGAATGCCGGCCAAATATCTGAACAAAAATAATCTGTTAACCCTATTATAACGAGGAAAAACGATTTTACGTTATTTTCACTCACAATAGAGGAGAAACAACGCAGAATAAAATTATTTTCTAAAAGAAATATATACATGAAGAAAGAGAATACTTTTTTCTTTTTTTATTCCTGTTTTATTCTCAAACGCGGTCAGTAATCTAATTTGCAAAGTATTTTTTGGATAATTATTACCGCAAAAATCGCGAACATTAAGGTAAAAATTAAATTTAAATTCGCCAAATTGCGTCATTGAAAAGTTAATGCTAAAATCTTTCGAAACACTTCGTACATGTTGCATGTAAAAAAAGAACATTAATGTACGTTTAATTTTCACTCGATAAATTTAACGATGCTGTTTGTTTAAAGGATAGAAATTGAGCTCTATCACGGTTGACTTGTTCATCATTTGTTTTCCATTTTTGCTCTATTGAATAATTTTTATTTTCGCAATTATCGCTAGGCCGATATTTTTTAGAACAGGGAATTTAAATCACGCGACTCGACGACGCTCGAACACGCGCGATGTATTTGCTCGAAATAAATTCCGTCACGTAAATTTTGAAATCATTTAAAAGTTAATTTTTTTCACATCGTTTTAAAAAAATTCTTTCTCTTCTACTTATAACGAAGAACTCTTTTGCCTGAAAGCGTCAAGACAGAAAAATTACAAAATGAAATATGCAGCACAATTTTTTTTTTTTAGAGCAAATAACACAGTCTCGAATTAAACTCGTCGCATCACGGGAACGTTGGATTTCCGACGGAAATCAGGAATCGATCATCCGGTCGGCCAGTTTTTCCCATTTTCGCCAACAGCTGTTTGGTTCGCGCACTCTGATTGCGAGAATGAACGATGTCGTTCGCCGGCCGCGATGGCATTGTAATAATGCCGTGCACACGCCGAAAAGTAATTTCGTAATACGATCCGTCGGAACCGATACTGCGCGCGCCGAAATTGTTATCGGCCGGAAGCACATCTGACGTTTGGTACCGTTACGACTGTTATTTAATGCGCCGCGCGGAATTCTGCGTCAACTCTCCGCGCGACCTGCGAGTGATAAATATAATTAATGCGCGTATTCGCTAGAGGATAGATATAGAAGCCCACTCGTGTAACCCACTATTTGAAAGAGGAAGAGAGAGAGAAAGAGAACCTGGCGCGTTAAAATTATAATTCGTTATACTTCGGTCATTAACGCCGTGATGCGGGACGCAGAATGTCTACACTAAGGCATTGCACATAACAAATCATAGACAACTAAAGGCAGAAAAATGGTATCTGATTTAGAATCGGATGTACTTGATACATTCACGTTAAAAATATTGTCAATATATTTGACATTATCAAGTTAAATGTTTGAAACAATAAAAAATAGGAATCTTTAATTTGATAAAACTGTTTTTTGTTCGAATTCGAAATCAACAGTCGAATTTCGCGAAAAATAAGAAGAAAAACCTTGGTTGTACGAGCGCGTTTGACGCATTGCGTTCGCAATGTCAACACAAAAGTCATTTTCCTCCCAACACGTAGTTTATACTTAATATATTTGCGAGAGAATAAATCTCTTTACTCTCGAAAGAGGGGAAAGTGAATGCGACGCGAACAAGATTGGTCGCGCTAGTAAAGCATAATGCATTGCCGTGCCGAGAAGTAAGTTGTAACACGCGCGGCGCCGTCAGCCTCGCGCGCGCGCACAAAGTATGAAAATGCGAGACTTATGAGACTTTGCAGTGTGTTCCGAAGTTTCTATTACGTCAATTCGGAGTTGTAGGAAAAACTATTTTCAGCGCGGCGAAAACTTCGCCCGCCGTAACAACGACGAGAGTTACGCGTTCGATGCAAAGTGACGAATTTGTCACACGCGGTCTACAGCTGACACCGATAAAAGTTAACACACTTTTGCCCGGCGTAAAAGTGTAACGTTCGTATTCATGATCGAAATTTGTAGCTCGCGAGCCAAAGTATACACGTATAAGGAACTACACTTGAAACTAAAAGTCGACCATGTTGGATAACAACGTTGCAAAATTAAAAAGGCTGCTCGCTCGTTCGCTCGTCACGCGCACTAAACATTTACGATATTTATTTAAGAATTGATATAAAAAGTCTTGAGTGCGGTTTCTCTATTTCTGAAAAATACTTAAACATTCGACGCGCCAACCGAAGTCGATTCCGAAGTGTAATTTAAGTCAGTTTTAAATGACTTTCTGGCACGCACAGACACACACGCGTTCGGAACTGCACGTGAGCGTGACGATGGCGAACAAGCGAGCGCTAGAATTGAGGGCCTTCTCCGTGTGATAACGTTACAAGTCGGAAAGTAAGTTCGCGGCAACGCGTCGCAGACGAGAACGACGATCCGGGAAAGATATCGTGGAAATTATGATCCCCCGGAGATACGAGTCGGCCTCTGGATACGACGGGAGATGCGACGGTGGGAGAAATGGCGTAACTTCGCGACATCTGCGCTCCAGGACTTTCCTGACTAAATAATTCGCTTGGTTTCCGATAACCGAGTTCTCCGTCCGGTAGATCTGTCGCGAAAAACTGCTTTCCGGCAATTATGGCCGGCGTATATCTGACCATTTCCATATTCTCGAATTATGTCTGCAAATTCTTACAGGGTGTGTTTCCGACACGCTGCACTTCAAATAAAATTTTTTTTCAAATTTGGTGATTCAGTAATTTTCATTTTTTTATATTTGTTTTTTTGATATCGCATCGAAGTGCAATTTTACTAATTGTCACAATTAGCCGAAAAGAAGATGCGCCATGTACATTTCCTTGAATCATATCTTCTATTTTCTTCTAATCAGGTCGAAGATAACGCCGTCGTTTTCCACCATCTATCGACCATTACGGCATGTCCCGATTGTAATGGCTCTTCGAATCGCCGTAATTTGATCCCCGTTTTAAGATAAGGACCGTATTAACTGCGCGATGGCGTAAGTCTCCATTCCTTCTCACATCTTCCGCATTCGATCGCATCGTTTCGATGTTATTAACATTTCGATCACTCGTACAATGCTGCTAATTAATACGCTTTCCTTTTTATTCGTGTATCATGCGTATGGAGTTATCACAAAGCGATTTCAAGGTCAATTAATTTAATTTTCATCACAAGACGAGACTTGTCCGCGCATCAGAGTACAAAAGCATCTTTGCTATATTTTCACATATTAATTTTTTAGATTTTTTAAGTTTTTCATAAAAAATTTTGAAAAATAAAGAAACTTGTTCACAAATAAAATTGTCGGCGCGATTTGCAGATGCAGGTCGTGTAAACGCATCTGCTGCTGCGAAATCACAAAAAGCGTGACACACACACACACACACACAAAACCGCGGTTAACGTCACGCGTTCAATATTGATGCGTCGCGGCGACCGCGGATTGTAATTTGTAAATACAAAAAGAAGCGCGGCGCGTCGGACGAAAATGCTCCCTCGAGGGCGAAAGGGTGCAGCCAGAAAATGTACGCGTTTTATGCGATGTTAAATTTCGCGCGATGCTACCTACGCGCTACCGTCCGCTGTCCCCATTCCTATCTTTTTTTGACCCCGGAAAAAAGAGCATTCTTTCGCTCGTTAACTCGATGCGTAGCGGAGAAAAAAATTCGTCCGCGCTGCACACGCTGCGACTTTCAGAGGATCGACACGATTGCGCGAGCTCGTGCTTTTGTTAAGGGATGAGGTGGGAAAAGGGGTGGAAAGGAAATTCGAGAAATAAATATTCTTCTCTTTCCTCTCACGTTCTTCTCTTCTATTCTTCTTTCACCGCGCTACGCGATATCACCTACGGATGCTCCCAATGCGTCGCGGACAACCGCTGACAGATGCGGCCCTGGACGGAAGGGATGTCGGGCGCGTTCAAAATTGATGGTTAATTCAAAACCACCGTGGGGACAGCAACTGAATTTGACCGAGGCAAATATAACGGGGAACGTGAGCGGGTCGCGGGCGACAGAAGGGTCAGAAACGCTGTGTGGCGGAATGCAGCGAGAGGAACAGCGGGAGGGAAGGAGATAGGATGCGCGTGGAGAGTGTAGACGAGGCGCGGCGGTGCATCAGGTTGATTCGCGGGCTGCAGCTGTAAACACGAATAATGGAGAGTACCGATCGGTAAATTGTGTGCTGGGCTACGCCGAGGGTGGTTGTGCGCGGGCACAATTTCGTTTCCCCTTCCTCCCCGCTTCCGTTCTCTCTCCGCGCTACCACTCTTCCTCCCTTGTTCCGCGCATATCGTTCTTCTGTTGTCTCTTTATTCTTGTTGTATCTCGCGAATTTTTTTTTGCGCTACCCTTCCGTCGGCAATCGCGGCGCATCTCGCGGCGATTACGCACGCGTGTTTACTCGGCTGGATGCAATACGCACTTCGCCAAACACGCGCCTACGGGATGTCCCGAAACCGTCAATCTCAATTGCAACGAGCAATCCGCTTCCATCGATCAATCGGCAGTGTTTTCGACCGCACGCTGCCGCGCGGTGCCGTCGAAACTTCGTGAATTAAACGCGGATGAAAATGGATCTTCGCTTTTGATGAAAAATTCAATGCTCTTTCGCAGAGCACATATTTTGCTTAGCACATATTTTTATCTTTCTAAAAAAGAAAACAATAAAAAATATAAAAATGATAAAAAGCAATGGTTTTTCTATCTTAAAAAAATAATGAAAAATTAAGGGATGTCACGCAAATTTCAGGCTCTATCCTTTTCTGCTTTCAGCTACCGTGAGAACGCCGAGAAGGTTTCGAGGGCTTACCGTGATCGACTTGCCACCCCGTTGGAAACGGCGGTGTGGTGGACGGAATATATCGCCCGTGGCAATGGCAACCCCTACTTGCACAGCGAGCGCGCGACTCTGTCCTGGTACCAGCGTTATCTCATCGACGTCGGACTCGTTTTGATTATCCTCTTCGCGGCGCTCATCTACATCCTCTTCCGGTTGATCAAGCTGCTGCTGTCGTTGCTCCGCGCCGTCAAAGGAACGATGCTTGGGGGTGATGCGTCCGCAAAGAAGTGGAAGAAGGTGAACTGATGGGAGACGCGTCGTGTCAAGAAAATGATTACGAGCGATAAGAAAACGGAGTTTTTTTCCGCGAAAGTGTCGACGTTGGAATTACGACGAAATCAATTTCGATGGAAGGGAATGTAATCGACGGGCGGAAATAAATCGACTATCGCGGGAAAATCATTTGTCATAAAACTTGTCAGAGAAGAGAGAGAACGAGAGAGAGAGAGAGACTCTTGCTCTCGTTTGTTATTAAAATCTCTTGTTCGTATATCTTTCACGTGGCTGCTCAGATTATCGACATGTGATATTTACAAGCAAAGTTACAGGATAACAAACTTGTAAGAAGTGTCGGCTGATTAGAGAGTTTCAATTATTATCGGCGACTTTTTTTTTTTATTCGGAAAAACTGTGTGTGCGAGTCTTAAAAACTGGAATGAAGCATAAAGTCAATTCCTCAGATATTTCTGCAATATTTTACGATATCCAAGTATAACCGTTAACTAAAACTCGTTCGAACAACGCGCAGATGGTGTAAAACTTATAGTTTGCCAGGTTTTTTTACCTCGTCCCGTTTTATATATGGAGGACGGCGAAACTATCCTTCATTTTCTGCCGAGTTGCGTCGCTTAAAGCATTTGTTCTTTCGTTCCGGCTGCAGTCCAAGTTAAAATAGAGTTCATTACTTTTATTTCGTTCCGCGTGCATGTTACCATCGCGTAGACGCACACTTCTTACACTGAGAAATAAAAAAAAAAAAACGCTGAAATTTACAATTTAGAAAATGACATTCTCACGTGTTTTTTTTTTTAAAGATGATATCTTTTATAATGAATGTGTTAATAAATTTGATAAGAAGTTGTATGTCTCTCATGCGTCCTTTGTATCTTTGCTACTTTTGGAAAATAATTTTATTGTTGTTTTAATTATTCTCCTAAATCTTATTTAGATAACATAAGATTCTAATAAATATTTGTGTGTAAGTTAATTTAGGTATATTTTAACCAGAAAGAGTTCTAGTGATTACTTATAATTCATTGTACATAAAAATCAAGATTCCTTCGACTTCTCTTCTTTCAGTTCGAAAAGAAGTCACAAAAATAGTTGACGAAAGAAGAAACAAAAAGATAGAATAGGACAGAGAGAAAAGAGAGAAAAGAAAGAGAGAGAGAGATAGAAAGTGCAATGCAAGACAGTAAAAGGAATAAGGTGAACAACTGGAAGAGCGAGGGAAAGAGGGATGGAAATGCCGCGAGAGAGACGCGCGGTAGAGAGACGTACGAGAGTGAGGCAGCTTTGCGGGCATTAAGGAGTATTTCCCAGGTGGCTGTCTCCCACTGCGTCAACCGGCTTCCGCCCCCGGTTGTAGCACGGCGAGCAAGAACCACGACGGAGACCGTCGAGTTTACGGCGGTGGCGTCATCGTTTGCTGCAACCCTCGTCGTATCACCTGGCTGCAGGAGCGACGACACCTGAGACGTCGGTTCCGGCAACACTTTTCTACAAAGAAGCTAAAAATGTTCATGATTCCTTTTTGTTTTTTAGAGAAACTGTAAATTTTTTTAAAATAGTGAATAATATTAAAATAAAAAATTTATTATTAATAAAAATTTATTATTAATAAATTTTTATCTATATTTCCTGCCACAGTACAAGTTTAAATATGTATATTCTAATAATAACGATACACGTATCGATACACGTATCGATTCCGCGAAATATTTAATATCAGACAAAACGTTTCATATTTTCTAGTTAAGTTAAGGAATTTTCTTTTTAGAAGGTTGTGGTCGTTTCTGTATAACCATGCGAAGAGCAGTACAATGGCAGTCGCTTCTCCGGTGGCTTCGACACGACAAAGACGGATCGCGTGAGACATCGCGCCAGATTAAACGCGATTCTCCTCGGTATACACTGCGCGGATCGTCACGCTCTACCGCTTCCGTTTCTCCGTTTTCCTTCGCATGAAAATCTCTCTCTCTCTCTCTCTCTCTCTCTTTCTCTCTCTCCCTTTTCTTTATCTACAAAAGCAACGTTCTCGTAAAGATAGACGGTAAACACCGGTTTTCGATGTTGTTGGTTTGCGCGCGACAATAAATGCGCAAATGAGTCCGGAAAATTCAAATATTTAGACTGAGTTTAGATTTAGACTTAAAAATTATCTTTCAAGCACCACTTCTGGTTTTGCAACAAATATTTTTCTTTACGAAAAATAAAAAAAAAAGTACAATTAAACATTATACAGCAGCCTCACACGTCCCATGTCACTTAAATTCTGTATTTAAATGTATGTCAGTCTTAGTTATTCTTGTCTTTATTAACACCATCAAGGAAAATCTACATCTGAAGACGTGAATTTAATTCGCGTATGTAAATTGCGCAAGCAATGTTGTGTACTTTTTTGTTTTGCAAAACTCGAACAATACATCATTGCATCTCCGACCACACGTAATTGTTCTTCGCTCGACTGTTACATTTTCGCGTACTCCTTGATTTTTCCTCGACAGCTGGAAATTTTTTCCCAACAGCGCTCCGTTTTAATCCGCAGAAGTGCATTCTCGTTTTTAGAGCGTGAACACACAATCAGTTAGCGAATTATTGTCCGAGGCATAATTAAAAAATTCTTTAGAATGGGTAAGAGAGAGATTACTATGTTAAACGCTAAGTAAAAGAAAAATATTAGAAAAAGAATATATAAGTATTTAAATGCCGTGTCAAATAAAATACTTGAATTCTCCTGCAATTGTGTGTTCTGGGAAAAAGAAAACACAAAAAAACGCTATAATTTGTATAAAAGAGATGTACTTTAATCGTAAAGTAAAAATTATAATTTCTGATAAATTTTTTAGAATTAAAGAATTGAAACGTCTTTCAAAACATATCGACATCTCGGATTAACAAATCGTTATGTTCGTTGGTTTCAACGCGACAGATTCATTGAAAAGTCGGAGATGTCAATTGATGAGAGGAAAAATAATGGAAATCGTTAATTCGCGTCTCTGTGTGATTACGCGTCGCTTTTATTTCGCTCCGCGACTAGCGTAGACTTTTGCATGTGACACGTTCGAAAACCTCTTAAAACGCACGCGATATTTTAATCGGATCACACAGAGCGGTTTGCCATAGAAAGCCATGCAGCGCGTACTACGTGCTGCGATTGCTGCAGCGGCTGCATCGGGGCACGATCGAATGACGGTTTTAGAGATGTATAAAAGAACAGTTCGCGATCTAATTTGTTCTTTGTTTCCGCCTCTGATTATTCCGACAACGTTCGCAATAAGATAAAACAAGAATGTAATTAAATAGAATTTGTTACTTTTAGATTATTATTGCATCAGAAAGAGAGAAAGAAAGAGAAAATGTTCAATTCTTATCGTTCTTCTCGAAATGTGATTATATTTTATTGGAAAGGCTTTAAATGTGTTCTATAAAAAAACTTAAAAATACATAAAGTTTAAAAGTTTGTTAAGAAGAAGAACTTCATTATATTACAGAAAATAACGTTTAAGTTACACGTCGAACAAACTTTTTGGAAAACATTTTCATCAAAATAAAAAAAAAAACATTACATGTTTTTTCAAAGAGATGTTCGATGTAAAACCATGTACACGATAGTTTTTTTGAAAAACAGAAAAATATAGCATGAAAGAGAATAGGTGTGCGTGTATTTTGATGTCGCGACTGTGTTTATCAAATATCACGTTGTAACGAATACGAGGAGGAGTTGTTATTCGCGTACAGAAATTTTACGGATAAAACTAGCTCGCGCGAAAGAGAGATAACTCGATTTTCTTTATTTTTTCATTCTTATACTTTGGCGTGCTGACTGTGTTCGCGACTGCTTAAAACGTTCTTAAGAGATGCTCGACGCTTCAGTGGAATCGCAATGAATATCGTCTACTGCCAGGATGCTTCAGGATGCGATTGTGAACCGGCTGGCGTGCAGCCGGATAATTTTTGGATGAACGGAAAGGATGAAAGAGGATCGACGTAACGTCAACTCTTTTCTTAACTTTT
>QVOB01021788.1:0-13584 GCA_014839585.1 Pseudomyrmex concolor
CTCTCTCTCTCTCTCTCAATTTAGAAAGAGACCGCTTTTAATGAAAGTCTACCGATATGTAAACAAATTGCGACCGCAAAAATATAAACGTCGATCTTCTCTTTCCCTTTCTCGCTCGCTGCTGATTCCCGTTGCCGACGCTGGTTTCACGCGCGAAAAAAAAAAATAACTTCTCCGATTGCAGTTTCTGTAAACGGTAAACTTATACACAACTCAATCAAGAATTATTTTTTATTTGCAAAAATGTATCTTTTATCTTTCAATCGGTGCACGAGGAAAAGAAAGTAGTTTTTTGCTGTTCTCAGAAACAGAAAACAGAGCTAACAGGCGCACAAGCTCGCGTTATTTGAAATGTGTGTAACAGTGGCGCGTGTTGTAGCGGCGGGCGGCGGCGCGTTAAAAAGCCGAGCGATTAATCAGTTCTGTGGTGAAGGATCCCGCATAGTTCGGCAACGTCAAAGAGACGCGAATAATTCAAACTGCAGCGGTATCTTAGCCGCGTAAACACGGCGACAGCGAGCCCGCAGGATCATGGCTGGGCGTTGGCAGCCGAGACAGGGACGAAGAGGAAACTCGGGAGGGTTCAGGGTTGGCGGTTAGCGGCTGGGCGCGTTGGTTTGGGTAGACGGTTTCGGGTTTGAAAGCCCGGACGGAGGAGACAAGAGGATTCCAAGAGGCACGACACTCGAGCGAGTCTGACCCATTACCAGCGTGTTTGAGGAACGAGCCGCTTTGATGCCGAAAGCCTACTCGAGAAGCAGCTGATGGAGTGCCTCGAGTGCGCGCTTCTCGAATCGGGGGGTTTGTCTCTTGTCCCTGCAATCACCGGGAAACGGATGTCCATGGGAGTGCCTATTTCTGCCTATCCCCGTTGGGCAGGTCGTCCCTGTCGAGACCGTTGGCCGAATTTATGGCCACCGTGCCTTGCTCAAATTGGGCAAACCGCGTGAGCTGCGTGTTATTGTTCGTCATCGATCACAAACGTAAGAAATGTCGGAGAAGGCGTGCGAGTTTACTCAACGCGTCTTCAAATTGAAATAGAAAAACAAAACAATTCACTCGGAGATAGTGTAACAAACAAACAAAAAAACATAAAAAAATAGGTTGAACTATAGAAAGAGAATATTCAATCGAAGAGAGTTTTCAATGAAATCATTCGTTGTGATCACATTCGTTTGTTGGGAAAAATAAATAAAAGATAATAAAGTGTCGTACACTAGTATTATATCAATTTACACCGGTACAAAAATGAGTAAAACAGAGAATAGATTACTATTTTTATGCTATTACGCTCAAACTTTTTTTTTCTCTCTCTCTCTCTCTTTCTCTTTCGAAAGTTTTTTTATTTTAGTTTGCGTTGTTTGAAGCATAAATTTGGGAAATTCAATCGACCGATTAATTTTGACACGAAAACCGAAACAGAACGGTGGCAGTGCAAATGCGACGTAGGATACCGAGGGTCCTTTTGATAGGAACGGCGCGCTCTGACAGCCGGTATACCCTCTAATGGTCAAACAACGTGGCACGGGATTCGAGTGCTATGATTATGCCACCGGAGCATACACAAATTGACAGGCATAATTGGTTTAATTTCTGCATGGCGTTCAGCCTGTGGAACGCGACCGTTCGGAATTGTCTGGAAGGACGCTAATACCTTAAAGCCATCCCCGTCGCTTTTGGCGCACTTCATCGCGCAAATTCGAGCGCGTAAACCAACACAATTATTTATCATGTGTACACGAGTTCGGCATATTAATAATTAATTAATTACCGTTCTTGATGCTATAATAATCACGTGGCCAAACGAGATACCTCCATGCTTGAATATTTTTCACGTGAAAATTACGAAGCAAAACCGATAAAGCGCGCAGCGGTAATAATTATCTTCACATAATTATCTTCGATATTCACGGGCATCATCGCCCTGTGTTTACATGTTTCACGGTATAATAATAGATTTCACATAATACCGCTTCTCAATTTGTTAATTTTTCGGGCTTTGTTATTAAGTTTACAGCGAACAATTCTTTTCAGAAAAGAATATCCTCGCGGGACACGCACGCGCTCTCTGCGAACGTATGGAGGAATAAAGGAAAATCCGAAATGGTGGCGCGTATATTTGCTTAATTATTCTGTGCAGAGCTTTAACCAGTCGAGAGGCCCTAGCGAGCGTTTCCGTAATTGTAGTGGTCGTTTATAGTTGAACGACCCTCGTCGCGATTGTATGTTGTCACGAGCGCCTCCCTCACTTCCGGCTTACGTTAAAAGGTCACCGGGGCTCGAGGGTGTCCTCACTTCTTTTTTTTTCTCCTCTCTTAAAACTCCCTCATTCCTCCCATTATTCTCTCTCGGTGGTCACCGCGCTGCCCGCGGCTGCTTGGAAAAAATGTTCGTTAAAATTTAATCACGGCCAGTGTTAAACGTTTAGTGTTCATCTTCTGCAAAAAAAAAGATCGATGAATAATAAATTAATAATCGCGATATCGATTAATTGGATCGTGAAATGATATGCTGCGAGCGTTCTCTCTTGTGTGTGCGCGCATCTCCGAAACTTCATTAATTAATTTAGTGTTTTTGCTACATTGTTGTTACACGCGCAAATGATGCTTGTTGGTACTTTCGTCAGGATTCCCACATACACACATACATACACGTGTGTTTTACGTACACTTTATATTTAATAAAATTTCGGTGTGGCCGCGACACGCACGTTAATTGATTTAATTGAAATGAAAACCGCCGCTAAGCGGCAATGACTGCCGGCCATTGTCCTAAGTGCCATTTCACGCGATATTTGAAAACGACGCGAAATTGAAATATTGAAGAAACGCGCGTTGACATCGCGCGCGTGAAAACGCGGCAATCAAAACTCACTGGGCAAACACAGATAGACGATAATCCCTCGCAAGAAGAGCTTTTTATATATATAATATATATGTATGTGTATATGTATATACACACACACACACATACACACACGCTGGTTAACTTTATTAACGATGCTAAAACGTAATTAGCAATAATTTGAAAGTATAATCCCCGGGTATTCAATTAACGCCGACGTGATATAACGCGGTATATCCGCAATGTAAGCGACGTAACGCTCGGACGATAATGGAGTACTTGGTAGTTTTTCAAGCAAAATGACGCAAGACGCATCTACATATGAATAGTAGGAACTCTCAGACGGGGCCGTGTGTATGTTATCATCTATATATATACGCATCTACATATTAATGCACGCGTATCCCAGTGTGTATTGTCACGTCGTTGTGCCAGTATAGACATTCGCATCTCTCTCTCTCTCTCTCTCTCTCTCTCTTTCTCTCTTTCTCCCTTTCTCCCTCTCTCTGTCTGTGCAACCGGCACTCATGGGTTAATATAGAGCCACCGGGTGGATGGATCGGTGAGACGGAGGATGCGAGGCATTACAGCTGTATATCTATCATAGTAGAATAGCGCATTGTGCCAGAAATCGTGATGGCATGCCCATAGGCCGCAAGAACGTCATAAGCGCACCCTCTAATGCGTGAATTATCCTTGATGCGTCCTCGTGAATCTCGCGAGGAAAAAAACGAACGTAAGCGACGAAGGGTGTAACTTGCGCACGTGGAGATAATTTTGCGACGAAAGTAAGGAAATCTCAGATGTATCGGTCCGTTTACTTAGTATGGTTTTAACACGATTTTAAATTAAGAAATAACGTGCTCTCAAAATTGGAAATTTTTTCGCGAGATATATATTTTCTTTTCTAATTTGAAATAGGATAATATAATAGTATTGTGTAAGAAATAAAAAAAAAATATATATCAAAAACAGCGAGGAAAGCCGAGATGTTAATTAAGTGTCAAGATGGGAAAGTGCGATAATCAGTGCGAACAAAGCGTAAAATTGGCGTTTTAATCTGGTCATTTAAATGCGACTATTTTATTTATGATATTCCGCCCATTTCCTGATGATCCGATTTATCTCCCGGTGTTTAAATGTTAATGAGAAGAATGAGTTGAATACAACAGACATGCGAGCGGACAACAAAGCCACGCAAGCGAGGCTCAACTCAAAGTAAAGCATCAAGTGTGCGATGTTACATTATAATATTTATTTCTCGTCGTTCTCTCTTTCTCTTCCCGTTTGCAATATTGCGATTTTCACCTAACACACCGCGCGTTCTTCTTATTAAATTTTCTTTTCTTTATTAAATCCCTTCGTCTCCTTCCTACCCCCATCAAAGTACAGATTTTAATCGAGAGAGAGAGAGAGAGAGAGAGATGCTTTGTGTCTATTGTAACGTTAAGTTATGCATATATATAAATTCCCTCTTGTATAGCTTTAATCTTCCATAGGTAATTATAATTTAGAAGATCAGATTGAACATTTGTCGAATATAAATTATCGACTGCGTAATGTACAATGTGTGGTATTAAAACGCAGGGGCTCCGCCTGTTTCAGATCTCGAATTTAATTATTTTACTCGCATCGCGTTAGTTTTTTTTTTTTTTTTTAAGATTCAATTTTATTTATCCTGTTTCATTTGTTTCGCGTGTTTTTATTTTTAGTTTTACGCTTCGATCTTTCTATATCTACAATATTCGCGAAACATCTATATTATTTATCGAGTTAGTTAGTGAACACACAGCAGTTTCTTCGAGTGTTGTAAATGCACTTCATAAGACTCAGGCGGTCTCATTGCCGTTTCGGAATAGCCTCATAACGACGCGATTGCCGCGAGATGTGTTTAAAACTAATTTTTAACCGTCGAGACTCGCCGGAACTGCTGAAAGAAGGGATAATGCGTTTACCGAATACGCGGCTGTGGGCTCGTCACAGTCTTTGGAGGGTGGTGATTATGCTCTAGTGGCGGGCAAAGTGGCGGGTATCTTGTGCAAAGCACAAGGAGGAAACGGTCGTGAAAGAGGCATCGGGCTTTGGGATGAGAGGCAGAGTGCAGAAGATACGATGAGATCGGATGGTACACGTGAAGTGAAGGTGCTTTAGAGGAAGAGTGGGCCAGCTCGGCACTTCGCGGGTTACCCGCGGTGAATTCCGAATTTCCGGGTCGTAGCAAATTTCAGAAAGCTCGACTATATACCGCGCTTTAGCGCGGTCGTCAAGTAGGATTTTGCCCGGCCGTGACAACGAATTGCGGGATCATCGCGTAGCTAAGGAGCGCGGAATTTATTTTATCCGGAAGTTCGAGATTACCTCCGTGATATATAGGGCGAAAAGAAGAGTATATCGCGATCACTTTTGAATGAATATCTTTTTTTTTTATCTGCAAGCTATGCGTAAATGTAAAAATAACATTACGGATCGTATATATTATCTCGCGATTTATATTTTGAAAGGGGAAAAGAGAAGAACAAGATAGATATGTTATCTCGACACTCGCGCGTCTCTATCCGACATTTTTGCACACAAAAGCAAGCAAAAATATATTAGAAAGTTTGCATAACAAGATTATCGTTGCTTAGGAGATGTGTTAGAACTTGGTTAAAGTTGGCAGTTACATACATGCATGTGCTCGATTTTCCTTAAAGCTAGTTGCCGAGATATAGTCTTGAAATATATTCGCGCATTAAATTTCATGAAGTTTGAATGAATGCTCCCTGAACTCTCTCCGCAGACGCTGTTGTTTTTGTACCTAACTTCCACTTCTGTTTACCTGCGATAAATATTGAAACTTCCGCGCACAGTTTTGCGTGTAAAAATCGTCAATCAAACGTCGAAATAAGTCGCTCTGCTGACTCGCGTAATTTTTTCCTCTCTCTCAAACTTGGCAGAAAGAAATTCATTGAACAAACTTCATCTTCTCTTTATCGTTCTTCTTATTTTTTCTCCAAAGTTTAAATTAAGATAATGGACATTTGGCAAATTCTCGAATGTGCGAAGTGTGTAATGCAAATCTTTTTGTGTGAAGTAGCAGCGTATTCTCTTGCACGAAAGTATTAATTCGAACGTTTAATTAATACACAGCGTTACTGTCCATTTTGCGTGTGTAAGTTAAATCAAACTCACGTCTTCCTAAAGTGCGTTAAACGAGAACGCTCTTTTTAATCTCATTCTCGACGTCGGTACGTCATCGATAAATCATCCGTGTGATTCACGAATTAAAGTAGACTCGCGCGTATATAAGAGACTGCGAGATTTTTCGTCGGCGAGAGAAAAAAATATCCTGCTAAAAGACAGAAAAGATGAAGGAAACGTTACGTTCCGTGAAGAAGCAAGAAACGGTGGGATGAGAGAGAAAGAGAGAGAGAGAGAGAGAGAGAGAGAGAGAAAGAATTTTACGAAAATGAAAAGAAGGGAAGAATCTTTTCTAGTAGGACGAGTCTCGTACTTTGATCAGGTGCAGTGGATTTACACTCACTCCTGGCAATTCACCCTTCTCCTTTCCCATTTTGCTATCGCTTTCTTTCTTACGTATATATATATATTACGCGCATATATTTCGTTCTTTATCTCTCCTCCAATTCTTCTTCATATTCTTCTATCCGTCGGCGCACAGCGGCGGCGTAAGCCGTTCTTTGAAGAACTTGTCGCGGGCATTTCAGATACCCCGTAGGCACAACCGGAAGTGCCGTGGCAATGTCATTACCTGCAGAAAGTATAACAGATATACGGCGAAGAAGGACAAGAGGGAAAAAACAAAAGGGGAGAAACACACACACACACACACAAGCTGCGAAAGACGACGACGGAAGAAGAGGAAAGGAGGTTGGGGATACGGCAAAGGAAGCGATCGCGGCGAAATCCTTTTCTTCGCGAAGTAGACACGTCGTCGTCGGTGTCTCTCTTCTGCGTTTTATCCAGCATACAGAACTTATAGCAGGTGACATTCGCGGGAAATGAGACACGAAACGAGATGTATGTTCCAAAAACAAGATACATTTCACGCGCGACTTGGTTTTCGTTTCTCCATAAACTGAACATCGCTTTTTCTTTATCTCTCTCTCTCTCTCTCTCTCTCTTTCTTTTCCTTTTTCTCTCTTTTTCTCTCGCATATGCATGCCGACAATAGATCCATTTCGCAATGAAGCTGAACGAAATGATGGATTATATCCCTCACACTGGCTCTTGTAATTAAATGTTTTCAAATTATTCTGACTAACAATCGCAATAAAACCGACGATACGTGTTGCAATAGATTTAATATCTAGTAATCTAATTCTGTGCATGAAATATAGAAGCACATTAAAGGCAAAGATGCAAATCACATATATACGTCAGAGAAAAATTTTACTCGCTCGTAAAAGTACAATATTCCGGAAAAAAATTACACACACACACACACACGCACACGCACACACGTGTGTGTATAGAAGAATATTTCCGTTTACTGAAAACGAAGACTCTAACGTAAGAAAGTGCACGAAACTGTCAAAGGAAAAGTGCATCCACATATGGTATGCGCTTAAGAATCTCGGTGCCTCTGACGTTGTGAGATTTATATACTCACGTATAAGAATGTGATTTAATAGGTACATACGCGTTTGATAAATATTTGTGGAATATTTATTTAGAGCACACACAGAAGAGATGAAGCTACACATCTCTCGAAAACCAGGTCACGTTGCAGAATTCTCTCTTGAATTGATTTCTTCAATTTTTATTACAAACTGCCGATATAAAACTATGCGAAAATATAGAATCTGAATAAAAATCGTGAATGTGGTGATTTTATAATGTTGAATTTCAAAAACTTTGAAAGATAAATTACGAAAAAAAAATTCTAATATGGTATATGTATTTGTGTCGATTTAAATTTTCTACAAATTATAAATTAACATCCATCTAAAAAAATCTCAAGCGTTTTATAAAGTATTTTTCTACGCAGCTATTTTATATATTTCTGTTGTATAAAAGTATTTTAAAAAATTACTCGAAGTTTTAATACATTATCGAGTATTTAATCAAGTGTGATAAAGCGAGAAATTGTTAACTCGTGAGAGCTAGAGAATTGTTCAGCAAGTCGATCTTAAAAAAAAAAAAAGCAAATGAAGCAACGAAGAGAACAACGTGGCGCGAGGCATTGTCGGACGCGAAATATTTCGGAATTTAAAGTTTCAACTCGAGAAGTTAGTGGCGCGAGGTTGAAATTTGCCAGCGTGATCGTGTTTGCGGAAGATAGGGTTACGCTCGTGGCGCGATTTCATCAGAAAGTAATCTCTTTGTGGTTTTCTGTTGCCAGATCCAGGTCTACGGCTACAACGCCGAACTGTATCACAACATGAGCGAAGCGCAGCATAAAAGTCAAGGGCTGGTGGCGATCTCGTTAATGGTGCAGGTGAGTGAATTTTTCATCGAGCGTTCGCGCGACGAAAGTTTCGTCCATTTTTCAAATTGTTTTAATCCGTAAAAGTTGCCGCGCGCGCGCGCAGTAGCTCTTTCACGTAATAAATTACAGCCACTTAATTCAGCACATCATTTATAAAAACCGTAATTAAATAACGTCGTAATAAAATTATGGCGTCGATTTTAGCTTAGCGGAATAACATAAAGAAAGCAATCAAAAATGTATTCAAGTTCGTTTATGAACTGACGTTATAAAACTCTGCGTTTAATCAAGTGGCCGAACCGCGCTAATTAACAATTATGTTAGCAGTTAACACCTTCGCCGTTTCCTGCTCCCTTTTGCTCTTGTCAAGTCTCGTCGCGCTGTTATAACGGTCGCGTATCGCGATATTAACTTTTGACTTCGGGCCGCACTTGGCTTCCCTTTACAAATGCATTTGGCGCAACGAGAGATTAGGGTAGTTAGCACATGACAGATGCTAGCCGGCAACACTAATATAACGCTCATTTTGCGATTGGTACAAGTATCACATCGATTTTCTCAAGCGTGTCGCTAATAAAATTCTTATAGAGAAGTAATTTGTTTTTGACATACACGCGCAGTTTGTACAATTTCATCGAGAACGACGCATCAAAAGACGTGACAACTATTTTCGCCGCGAAAATAAAACGCCACTCTCGCGTACAAAATGTATTCGCTTATCACGGAGCGTGTGCGTGTACAACACGGGGGATATGCCTCGGCAAAGTTTGCCAAACCGGCATTAATTATAACTCGGCGAGAGCGAACATTACCTGTTATTTTTTCAAACAACAAGCTCCGACATTTCCAACAAGCCTCTACATTTTCAACCAACAATATCATTATTATGGCATAATTATTTCGGTCGGAGACTCGGCGAGCAAACACGCGGTAACTTTCCCAAGACGCGCGCATACGGTGCTTAACACAAGAATAAATTCCGAAGTTTTGAGAGGAAAACAGCCCCCGGCTTCACGCTCTAGCTGAACCCTCGCCGCGATCATTTTCTTCCCAATTTCTTGGTCCATTCTTCTTTTTTCTCTCTCTCTCTCTCTCTCTCGTTTATTCTCTCTTGTATTCTTCTCGAATGTAAGACTATTCTGTGTGTGCTTTCTCTGACAGTTAATCTTTTAGACAGCTCTGAATTGCAACTTGTGTGCGCTTACATTTCAGTGTATTAGTCGATAAATAAATAGTATATACAATTTTGATCGATTTAACTTGGAAAATCAATGTCTTCTTTATGTGTGATTTTTAAACATTAATTTTAAACAAAAAATAAAATAAAAATGTACGACATTTAAATACCACGAATGATGCAATGACGTATTAACAATGGCGAAATTGTTGATATATGACTGTATCTCAACCAGACATAATGCGAATATTTGTGATGTGGATTTTGCGATATTTTTAATTTTGCTCATCATTGTATCACGTTGCATTATGCAACAATTACACATCTTAAGATAAATGAATTTGTCACTCTCTGTATTTTTTTTCTTCCTTCGTCGCGAACGTATTAAAATACACGAGGAGTATGTATATGTATATATGGGCAAGAAGAATAAAAATTGCATTTTGTCGATGGCGATCAAAGCGACGGCGATTTTAATATCACACGGAAAATATCGAAATATGCTTCCTGCACTTTTCTCTTCGAGTAACGGAATATTATTATTATCGAGCAATTATTTTGCTTCAACGCTCCCTCTCGATAGCTTCTTCCGTATCGTCTGCAATCTAAATTTTCAAGAATCTCGATGAATTATATTATGTCATATTTTCTTCGTTATCAGATCGTATCTCTGTTTTTTCTAATAAAAATTTTTTTTCTCTAAGTTTTACTACACACTGTTATTTAATTACGCAGGCGGTGTAATTAGTGCGCAATGTTTTTTACACTAATTCAAAAATTTCTTTTGTTCGCATCACGCGAGAAACCAGCGATGAGAAAAACCAGCTTTTTTAGATTAATTTTTATATGTGAAGAAAGAATGAAATTGATTCACACACACAGAGAGAGAGAAAGCCTTGCAAAAATCAAGCTTTTTTGCAGATCCAAAAACATGAGGATTTCTAATAACAAACTTTCGTGAAATTTCATTCCGACAAGTACAATTTGATGCAGCGAGAAAGAGAGAGATTGATATTTTTATTAAATATATACGTACACACACGTGTTTTTTTTTTTTTTTTCGTACATGGTAAAAGGCAACGTACGCGCGCCGTCGTTTTCAGCCGTGTTATTTGAATTGGAACGGAGAAACGCGAGCGAGTCTATTCTTCACATTTTTTTTCGGAATATTTTTTGCATATCATAATTTGGAATGAAAGAGATTATCGTCACGTAATGCTTTCGCCTCCTTCCCCCGGAGCCGGGAGAGCGCGATATAAAACATGCAATAGCTATTGCCGAGACCTGACTGTATTTACCTCCGGAATAACTTTGAAACTTTCAACGACGACCTTCTATCTCTCTCACGCTACTCGCTCGCACTCTCTTTCAATGTGCGCCCTTTTCTGTCTGTTTTCCGCTCTCTTTAGCAACTCAGCCTTCGAAACCGCAGTGCGTGGCTGCGAAACGAAGAAATAAAGAAAATAGAAAGAGAGAGAAAGAGAGAGAGAGATAGCTTATATATACATACGTATATACTATGTGACATAACGACGTACTTTGACTAGGCTCCCAGCCGTTTGACAAACGGCAGCAACTTCTGAATATTTTTAAGGGGATGTTTACGAGCGTCCCAAGGCGACGACGATGGTCGTAGGAGCGATAAAAAGAGGTTTGTCGACGCGATAATATCGAACGTAAGGGCTCTTTCCGCGGGAATTTATAAAGCCGCGCCGCTATATTTTTACGTTATTACATACTCGTTGCGCCTGTCGCACACATATCACATTTGCTTATTATTAATACAACACGTAATCATACAGATATGTATCGCGGCGCAAATTACACGCGTAACAAGAAACAGACAAGATTCAAGCGTTATTAATTTATCGCGGATTAATCTTTTTCTTTTTCTTCACGCTGAGAGAAAACACGGATATATATATATATATATAAGGTTGAGTTTATTTAACAATTACATTTAATCAAGTAATTCTAAAGTCGTGACGGGTGTGCGCGCAGTAAATAAATAATCTTAAATTAAATGTAATAACGGAAAGTCCCCGCGTGCGTTTTACCAACGTGACGAATGGGCGGGAGTTGAATGCCATAAATTAAAGCCTGCATAAAATAGGAAACATTTTCGGCGACCGCGAAGTAATTTTCGCTGCGGAATCATAAATTTCAATGAGGCCGAAGTAACTCGGACAAATACGTGCGGCCGCGCCCCACGTATCCGAAAGGTCAACGTTTTGAATAATCCCAAAGCGTACGGTATGGCATCATCCTGCTCGGAAACCTTTAACAGGTGCTCGATCTCCCGACGAATAGATCGTAAAGGCGTGTCTGAAGGCAACGGGGTTGACGACTGTAATTCAAACGGATTATACCCCGGGGTGTCTGAGAGATGAGATCCAAATGAGTCGGTACCACCCGAGATACCACGTCAGTTACTTCCACGATCTCTCAAATCTAAACCAACTGACGTTTTAGCGCGAGATTCTGAAAATTTCCCCGTCACGTAAATATTAATGTGATACACTGAGATTTTTTTGGGAGGAAAAGAGAGAAAGAAGAATTTATCTTCAGCTAGAATTTTATTTTAAATTTTACTTCTAGTGACGAATGTAGGTCAATCATTTCTGTATTAATCGTTAGTGAATAGATTTACTATACGCGATAAAAAAAAAAAAAGAAAAAAAATACAAACGATCGATGTAATTGATGCGATGTAACAAATGGAGTCATTATTGCAAATTGTGCAATTCTCACAATTATGCGACAATCGGCGCGCCACTTAATTCTAGCCTTGCAACACGGAAATGGACGATGCGTGTCACTGCGGCAAACGATTTTATGGAATTGCTCAAAGGTCGTGAAGAGAAACTGCGCATAGAGAGAGTACTAAACTCTACGCGGTGTGACTAAAAGGAATCGAAAGTTTCTTAGAAAAATAAAAAAAAATAAAACAAAAACGAGGCGAATCGCGACCTACGACCCGGGAAGTATAAACGCCCTTACTGAAAAGCCATTCGTAAAAAGGAGAGTTTCGAAAGCCCGCTTGAGCAAAGTCGAAAAAAGTTTATTCGCAACACGCGATTCCGAAGAGATCTTTTTTTTTTCACGAATCTGTGTGTGAAAATTCATCGAAAAGCTGAATTACTTACAAATTTGTTTCATTAAACGAACGGAAAGTGGCATGTGAAAATATTTAATTACTTTCTTTGTGCCGCTCTTCCGCGTAACTGACACACCAGCAGCAGTAAAGTTCAACATGATCGATCAATTTGTAGCAAACGCGACGACATGACCTTTACGACTGTCCTGGCAAATGTCCTTTATCAATACAGCTAGAAGTGATTAGCACGGCCGGTTGTTTATCTACAAGCGAGGAAATTACTAGCCGTAATTACGTCACGCGCGTCAATTTAGCGCGACTGCCAGTCAGTATGTCCTGATTCACTGACAAAAGACGAATTCCGTGCTATCAAACGGAAGGAGACATTCGGTCGACATCAAGGATTCTGTGTCATCAGGAAGAGAGCGAGAGAAGGAGAGGGAGAGAGAGGCGGTCCTACTGCTAATTTCCTACGTCCGTGTCGGGTGGACTGCATAATATGACGCGAAGTCAAGCCACTAGCTGTTCCCTGCACCGGTTTGGTGCAATATCCTTTATCTGCGATCACACTATAGAGCACGACCGGTGAGAGACCCCGAGAGAAAAGGACGGTCCCCCGCGCGATCGATACAATCTCAGGACGGGGCGTCGTCGTCGTCGTCGTTGGCGCTTGTTTATTGCCCGACTGCCACGGAAATTACGAAGCTACAATTACAAATTAGTGTGCACTTGATTTGCCGAACAAGTGGTAACCATGCTGACGGCGTAACCCGCAAATGCGGACCGAATTTAACCGAACACTTTGCGCTCCTGAACGCGATTGAGTGAGTTAATTCGATCGGTTTAGAAAAACAATATACGTTTGTTTTTTTGCAATATTTTACATTGTAAAAATTTGCGCACACTTGTGATTTGTGTACGGAAATCCCGAATGGATTTGAATTTACGCGTTTGTGCGATGTATATCTTCAATCAAGAGGCACAGTAGTGCCTCTACACGCAATAGTTTTTACCTTTTTTTTTTTTTTTTTTTTT
>QVOB01021789.1:0-18974 GCA_014839585.1 Pseudomyrmex concolor
TGTGTGTGTGTGTGTGTGTGTGTGTGTGTGTGTGTGTGTGTGTGTGTAATGATTTTTTAATAAGTACAATATTATTTTGTCTCTTCCGGTTTACGTTTTGTTTTTTTTTTTTTTGTTTTGACATATATTTTTGTTTTTTTAATGGTTCATCGCAACGTTAAACTGCAGCAGCACGACCTCATACGTTACGATCGCACCAGCTACCTGCAAAAGTATATTCGGTATATTTGATAAACACGTTCTATGATAACGCATACAAAACAATATTAATTTTGTTCTTACCGCTAACATAAAATTCCGCGTAATAGAAAAAAAGCGCAGTCCGGTGAGCGCGATGTCGTCTGTAGTAAGCAGATATATCAGCCTTTCCGTCTATGCGAGAACAATAATTTAATGAATTATATTATATACGCAGAGCAGAAATTCAAAAAAATTACATATAAGTCTCACTAAATAGAAACTTTTTAATAAAGAATATTGCATTTTTACAGATGTGTCTCTCTCTTGCTCAAGTCGTGAATTATTATTTACCTCTACATTATAGGTGGATGCCGAACAAGTGTACAAAGCTGGCAATGCCACTTTGCTCTGATCGTTGATCCTAGCGGTGAGCAAAGTGACGGTTACCGTTCTTCCGATCAGAAAAACAAAGGATCCGAAGAAGTAGATATCGCTGATGATGGTGCTGCAGGATTCCGGCTGACTGTGCGACACAATCGATTACACACGTTACATTACACACGCGTCACAGTTTTTAATGAGAGAAAAAAAACACTTATATGTGTGTATATATTGTATGTACTACACAGACAATTAGCGGTTACGCTTTGTGCTGGTTTTTTCTTGTTGTTGTTAACTTAATTGCTTTCACTGTTTCGATTGTATTATCGCGTGAGTGTCGACACTTACGACAATCCGTTCAGTAATTGCAGACAGATGAAGTAAAGATTGTTCGCAAACGAGAGTAGGATTATGGGTGAGATATTATTGTCTACCGTTTTCACCATGCAACTTAGAACAGCGTAATCCTCGCGAAATCCGCTCCAGTTTATCGTTGTCCGATGCCTCGACGTCGAACTCACTACTTGTTTGTTCAAAAGTTTGTACCTCTCGGCCAGGCCGGTAGCGACCTCGAAAGAAATATTTCAAGAAACAATAAATATTGAAAATTATTCTTCTTTACATTTTTTTATTTACTTATTTATTTATATCTCCCGATCGGCGAGAGAGAAATTCTTGTTCGCAAAGTTTTATTTACCATCATGATGAAAACGTCAGTGAAATTCCACGTGAAAGTCGCAAGTTTGCTGACGATGAAAATGAAGACACCGAGAGTAAAGTTGTAAGTCACTGGAAATAAAAGAAGTTTGTGAGGTAAAAGTTTCCGCTCCCCGAACAAATCCCGAGTCTTGGATTTAATCTTACGTTTCTTATATTTCTGCGAGAAAAGAGACATGATGCGAAACAAATTCTACAAAAAAAATTCTTCTATTCGTACCGCGCAAGTTAACACATCTAATAAGTATTTATTTCTTTAATGTCTAAATTGAAAGAAACTTTGTCTTTTTCTCATGCACTCACGTGATTCTAAGATAAACGCGTGAGAAGACTTGCAGTATATGTGCAGGAAATTTTGAAACGTCGAATTCTCCGATTTGCCAGTCCAATCGTAATCCACGGTGTTCACCGCTATGCTCAATGTGTGTTCGACAGCGGCGAGGAGCAGAATGGAGGCGGCTATTAAATTGATCTTCCATCGTAGTTTCGGTCGTTCCGTTTTGTTACTACGAAAAAATAACGAAAAAATTTACTAAATGCAAAAATAAAAACTTACTAAATACATCAAGCGAATACACAAGCGACGCAAAGAGAGAGAGAGAGAGAAAGAGAGAGAGAGAGAGAGAGAGAGAGAGAGAGAGAGAGAGAGAGAGAGAGAGAGAGAGAAGACGAACGTGATATTTTTTTATTGCAATCGCTCTCATAACTGTCATCGCGTGAACACGCTTGATCGCGATCTCCGATATTCTTCCGAGTATTGCAAGAAACATCCTACGCGCTTCTCTCTTTACATGTTGCAAGTGTAAAAAGCGTGGTGATGCAAGCGCGATCATCGATAAGCTAAATGTGCGACGATTATTTCTGTTGTCTTTTTTTTTTTTTTTTTTTTTTTTGTCTACCTATCTATGAACTGTTCCATGACTCTCCATTCGCGTTGAAGAATTACCCAACGCGGCGACAGCCAGAAAAATATGAGCAAGCCCAACACGCTGTTTCCGTAGAATATCGCGCCCGCCGTTGCGTTCGCTATTCCTCCTGCGAAACAAAACGAACGCTTAATCTTTCCGTTAGCTGAGTTATTCGATATTTTTGTTATAACTAAATATGTTAAATAATATACATAATAAGTATAATAAAGATATGCATTAAAAAATTTAAACAGATGTATAAAAATAGTTTGTTTATAGATTTTCGGTTTTTAGTGTTTTATATTTTATTTTTTTGTTTACGCTACATTTGTATACGCAAAGCAACTTCTTGATTATTTAGTGGAATACGGATCGTAGAAGTAACAGAGTCTTTCGAGGAAGAAAGGCGATTCGATCTGTTACAGTTAAAGATCTCGAAATAATTTTTATTAATATCTATCGAATAGAAAAAAAGAGTGCAGCAAAGGACGAAGGACACTTCATTCGTGTTTAATTCTTCGTCGCGATCGCCGCGTAATAAACGATGTGTCATTCTCTCATGCCTATACGATAGGACAGACGCAGCACGTAGCTTTTCTGCGAAGCGTATAAAATACACCTTATCTGTTTACCTCTCATTTCGAAAGTCGAAGAGTTTAACGTTCTTATCATGTGAACAATCGACAATATTGCCATAATGAGCACCGCCGTGGTGATGAGAGCGGCGTAGGCAGTGTGAAATGATAACTTCGCGAACTTCAGCTTCAACGGGGTCGGGCTGCGCACTCCGGAAACCGGCAGAGTTCCGAAAAATTGAGCCATCGCTAGAACGGGTCCTATCGCACAGTGGAAGCTCTCTGAATCCTGCGAAAAGAGATTTTCCCCCCATCCCTCTTTTTAGGTTGCTTTATCATCGTTTTTTTTCGTTTCAACTTGACGCGCGACACTTCCGATATTCTCACGACTGTGAGAATGTGTGTTGTAACTTACATTGTTGCTCGAGAACAAAGACTGTTCGTTAAGAAAACCGCTGCGTAGTAACGGTCGCGTTCTAGGCGGGCCCGGCGGACGCACGAGCGAAAATTGCGTTTCCGTCGCTTTCGTCTCGGTTTTCTTCTTCAGAAACGGCAAAATTTTCGAACAAGTCGCGCTGCCTCTCTTCGAATTCGCGTTCAGCATTCGCTTTGTCTTCAACATCATGTCGTAAGCGTCTTCATTGATGTTCAAGGAAACCACCATTTCATCGTGATATTGCTATATTGTGATTGAATCAATTACGTTATCAAATACGAGTTTCAAAGACGATAAAAGTACTTACTACAAAAAAAAGAAGACAAACTTCTCTAATACGTGATGCGAAACGTTACATTTGCAACGAAAGAGAAATATAACTTCTTTATCGAATTAAAAATTGCATTTTTCAGAATTAATTAAATTAAGTGCTTAAGTAATCGTTATACACCCACGTGGTAATTTGCGTTTGTTCTTGACTGCAGAATCAAAAAAGGTCGACTCTAATTTCTATATATGCGCGCGCGACAATACGCGTTGGGGTTTAAGTAATTATTCAATCTCGTGTTACTTTTTGGAAGCCTTTTTTCAAACGTCACGGAATGAAAAGAATATAGCACGATAGCGCAAGTAATTAAATGTGTGATTTGATTAATAATTTGTAGCGCGTCAATAAAAATGATACAATTAACCCTAAGTAATGTCGACTTTTTTTTAATACATGAAGTACCGATGCCGATATATTGTACACGTGACCCGCGACATATTCGCTCGCAGCAAACATGATCGCCGCATAATCCGCCGAATTAATTATAGCAATGTTTCATAGTGCGGATGCGAGTGAAACTGTAATATTATCCCCCAGCCACGTAGAAGAAAAAGGGATGGTCGTTTTCTCGGTGTATATGTGTACGTGTATAAAAAGCCATTACGATGACGCGGGCAATCGGTTTGCTCGCGTCAAATATAATGTCACTTTTCTCGGATGATCCTGATCAAATGTTATTAAGTGGCTGTCGGTTGCAATTTCTTAAATACGGTCTTACGACGTCGTCCATTAACACGTGCCATAAAAATTCGCGTTACGAAGCAATTGAATACCCACGCGTGTTTCGTAGTTTTATATTTTTGTGAGCTGAAAAATATATGGAAAAAAAAAAAAAAACAAAAAGAAATAATAGAAACCCCCAGCGAATGTCAATGCGCAGTTATAGCTTTTAAAATTTTGCAAAAAAGAAATATCAAAAAATATCAAAAATCTAATATAAAATATATATGCGCTTTTTTCCTTTCACACACATACACGCGCCGTGCTATATGAAATAAACGCGATGTTGTTCAACACTCGTAGTTTACATAACTAATGTGTTTTTCACTGACATAAAGATACAAGAATATCAACGATTGATTCTTATCGACATTTCTTTGTTATTAATCTTGCTCTAACATCAGAAATACTGATCGATTTTGCAACACATTTCTCTCTTATGAGTTATTACGTTGTAACATTTATGATTCATTAACAAGTAAATGATGCTAAAACGTTTTAATTTAATTTCAAAATTGTTCAATCAAAAATTTAACGGACTGTTGTCCGTTTATCACGTTGTGTTAATATTTCTATTAAATCTATAAAGATTTTATTATCAATGTTTACATCCCGCGTGACACTCTTAAAAACGCAAATTACACGACCGACGTTCATAATTAAAACAAGTGCGTGGTGTTTAAAAAAAATTATAATTAGTTAATTGTTCTACCAAATTATTATTGTTTAAAAAAAAAAAAACAGACTTAAAGTTCTCCAAATACCACGATATTTGTAAATTTCTTAACATTTGTACAGCGCACATGAGATTCCGATCTTGATTCACGCTGTCGCAGTTCCATCTACCGAACGTAGAAAATGTTTGCGTGTGTGTAAGTATGTGTGAAGTAAATAAAATTTGGCGATGATCACGCGGGCGATACGTAAACTCAACACACCACACAGGTGTATCGGAACACACTAGAGAGGCGAAGACCGACTTGAATGAAAAGAACCTCCGTTCGCGCGCGAAGGTTTGCGACGCATGTCCGATCAGATAGACGATTACACCACTTGGAAAATCGAGCGCAGAAAGTTTCTGTTGAGAATAAAATGCGTACATATGACACACGCAGTCGTATTGATTGTATTATTTTTTTTCTTTTTTCTTTGTAAATTATGAGCAACCATCTGTCTTTGGTGACTTTTTTTGAATGCTTGCTGCGCGTCTCTGCGGGATCACGATGAAGTTTACTTTCAACTTCGAAATTGAATATACGGTCGACATTAATAAAAGTTTACACGACGGTAAGGAATGTCTTGTTTCTTTGAATATAATATTTTTATGTACTTTCTCAAAGAAAGAGACTTCTTCAAAACTGTTTTTTCTCTTTTAAGGAGGTTTTTGTTATCTTTTCTAAACGGAAATCGATAGATTGTAATATAGAAGTATAAATTATAAACAGTGTTGGAAAAACGCAGTATTGTTTTCGCACATTTTGCGAGTGTTCAATTAGTAAAAGGTCCGAGTCGTGTTTTCGTGTCATTGTACGGCGCGTCTACGCCGATTGCTATTCGAGATTTGTTTAACAAAACAAATCATAATCTGTCAAAACACTTCCTAATCTGTCGATCGTATAATATGTATTTGCGTTTTTCGATGTAGGGAGATAAGCTGTTGTGTATGTACGAGAGTGAGTTAGGCGTCGGAATTACATGAAATATTCAAGCATGCGACTTGTCCGCAGTTACGGAGAATATGTACTAATAAATGAGATATGAGTAATGAAGAAAACCAACGACATCTGTTTACACTTGATACGTGTCCGCAAATCGATTTTCGCCTTGTTACGAAAAGCGAACATGTATTCTATAAGTAATTAACTTTTGTTTTGCTTAAACGCGAGTTTTCCGAGCAAAAAAGGCTTGCGAGCCTCTAGCTGCAATTTATAGCATTTGAATGAAATAATTTAGAATAATGTTGGTATATAATTTTTGTACAAATAAGGAAAAATCTACGAATTCGCGTATCAATTGCTTAAAGTTTCTAAAAGATACTTGTTCTGATCATTAAATTTAAGTGTAATGTCGAGAGAAGCGAGAAATATGGATTTTTGTCTTGCTACTTACATCCATTTTTTTATACATCACAATTTTTTTTATATAGGTAATCTCAAGAACGTAAATTGTTAAAATACGGTAGAAATTTTCTTTTAGTTTAGACAGTATTTTTTTTAAATATATATTTATAAATCTTGATCAATTATCAGGCTTATTTTCGCTGAAGATACACGATGCGTAAATTGAATCACGTACGCAATTATCAATGCGAAAAAAAAAACGATAGGTTTTCGTCAGTTTGTACGACTTATATCGCTAATATTTAGATTTTCCAATTATACCCATAATAAAACACACATATAAGTTGCGATCTGTGGCACAAAAGCTTTATTTTCTTTACATGTTTGCTTTTGCAATTTACTTATACTCTGTTGATACTTATGTACAACTATTGCATTATTCTTCTTTCGATCTGGATCTTACCACATGGCACGTTGCATTCCAGCCATTTTATTATAATCAATTAAATGACGGAAGATAAATCGAGATATTCTCCATCGTATTAAATTACCACGACCTCGAGAAGTCACCACACACCTCGGTGTCAATTGTCTTAGAGCGGTCTGTCTGGGAATTGTTTCATCTATTTGCTGCTGAGCAAGGTCCTAGAAGGATCAATTATTTTGTGTTAGATATATATAATTTGTAACAAAAAATATAATCTTTCTCTCTAAATAAACACGTACCCTTATTTCAATCGGTAAAATATCGTTTCGTTTCAGAGCAACGAGACGTAATCGTTCTTCGGCGTGTTGCTTTGCCAATTTTCTACGCTTCATGTCACGTATCATTCTGCAGCCGACGTAGTTTCGAGCCTGTTGAAGCTACAAAACAAAAAAGTATAAATTTTACATGAAAATTGTACATCAATCTACAATACTGACGAAACAGAAATTAGCACTTACGCCACATCCTAATATATTTATATTATTAGGCGAATTGCAGGCAGTCAAAACACAACTTCTCAACATCGTCGCCATGTTTATTTACATGATGATCAAAACATACCAGGTCAGTTTGGCCAACTCTGATTGTTCCCAAGGTTTAGTAACTTTTTTTCAGAATGTTTGACATCGTGAACACATGCCTAAACACGTGACAAACACAAGCCAGAAACCACGTTTTTCACCCAGTTGAGTTATTAAATGAGAAAATCTCGTGTCATATATACGTACATCAAATTATTTTAAGAGAAAAAAAAGGTGAATAGAATTTTTACTTTAATATCTACTTTATTCTATTTCTACTGTTTTTGCTTTAAATGCTGTAAAATATTTTGTATGTCGCATAACCTTTTTGATGAGGCATTTGCTTCTTTCTACATATTTTATTGCCCTATTTCATGTACTTTTCAATTTCTGCATTGATGCGTTGCAATATTTTGTCAATATACAGGATCAGACATTATATTAATTATATATAATTAATGTAATTTAATGAGATAATTAAGTGATAATAAAATAATTAAATGGCACAGTAAAACTTATGTGAAACAGCTGTTATTGTCAACTGTTTATATTGTGTTGTGCAGTGTATGATCCCGTATATGGCAGTGGGCAGATTCTTCAATAAGATATGGCATTCTAGTTGCTTGACAAATCAGTGCAACCTTTATACTACCATGGCTTCCTTGCTGGTTCCTCCAGTGTCTGTTCGTGGAATGACACACTTGGATCGCGATGCATTTACAACAGTTGTGAATGTGCCGATACTAAAGTTATCCAATACTTTCTTGAAGAATATCTACGTCTTGAAGAAATATTTCTTAAAGATGAATAACTTCAAAACAGTACAGACAACGAGTAATAAAGAAGTAATTGTCTATCTAAATCCAAATATTGTAAAAAAATTGGAGGATATTTCTGAAAACGATAGAAAACTATTAGCAGGCAAATATGAATGTTTTGATACAATGAGTCTCACAATCAAGTATGAAAATTGGGACCGTGATGAGATATTGAAAGCAGTTTTGCCAGAAGATATTCCAAGTCCTACGTCATACAGTTTGGTAGGGCACATTGCACAAGTAAATCTACGCAATGTACACTTGCCGTACAAAACTCTCATCGGTCAAGTGTTTCTCGATAAAATTCCGCCTATACGGACAGTAGTGAATAAAGTAAATATAATTGATTCGACGTATAGATATTTTACTATGGAGATTCTGGCTGGCGAAAAGAACACAATAACAACCGCAAAGGAAAACGGATGTACGTACGAGTTTGACTTTGCACAGGTTTATTGGAATCCACGTTTATCCACCGAACACGAGAGAATAGTAAAATTAATGGCGCAAGATGACGTTCTGTATGACGTGTTCGCGGGAGTGGGACCCTTTGCTATTTACGCTGCGCGCAAAAGAATTCGAGTATTAGCTAATGACCTGAATCCCGAATCTTACAAGTGGCTTCGAAAAAATGCCACTATTAATAAATTGAAGGGCCAGTTTCAAGCTTTCAACATGGACGGTAGAGAGTTTTTGAAAAACGTTGTTAAAAATGACATCTTGTCCCGACGTGATCAAAATTTACCTGGTACCGAACACATAGTCATGAACTTGCCAGCTTCGGCTGTTGAATTCCTAGACATACTGCCAGATTGGTTTACGGAAGAAGAGCTGAAAAAAGTCTGCGTTAAGCCACTTACGTTTCACGTGTATTGTTTTGTGAAAGCGAGTAAGGAAGAAGATATCTGCAAACTCGGACGAGTCTTAGTCGAGCAACAACTTAATTATACTTTGTCTGCTGATTCTATTGTTAGCGTGCAGGATATTAGAAATGTTGCACCGAACAAAGAGATGGTGCGAGTGTCATTTTTGCTGAAACAAAGTATGATTAGAGGCGAGGAACCAGCAACGAAGAAACTTAAAAGAAAACTGTAACGATATGTAGTAGCTTGTAAGCAAATGATTTTAATTGGAATTGTAACCAATGACTCATAAACGAATGATTTTACAGAAAAAGCAATGGGAAAGAACAAGAGAAATCACAAAAACAAAAATGTCTTCAAAGTGGCAAAGTGCAAATGCAGTATGAAGCGTAAAAATAAGGCGCAGAAGGTGGTCATTAATCTGAAAAACGTAAGTGATAAATACCTCAAAATTTTAAATTATTACAAGATTCTACGTATAAGTTCGTGGCAATATGTGACAAATTGTAAAAGCTCGATACTTTTATTGATTTAAACTAAACTTGCACGAGCGAGAAGAGAAATATATTACAAAAGTTTCTTATTTAAATTCTACAAAAAAAAAAAACTCGCACGCACGATACTTGAACGTAATGATAAGATATTCCAAACATATTTAAAAAAAGAAGACGTAGTTATTTTTGTGCTTTTCATTTAGTTTGATTCAAAAAAAACCAAAATATTGAACAAAGATAAAACAGCGAACATGGACAAGCTGCTGGAAGAATTGCGCAGAGACATGAAAACGACTAATGTTGTCAAACAAATAGGTAGTAATTCTCAAAAAACATCAGGTCCGACAAACTGGCAGCCTTTGTTAACAGAGGTTAACAGAGTTGGAGTGTCGCCGGAACAAACGGAAGCGACGACTTCACTGATGGAGCAGATGCAACTTGACGAGAAAGAGAGTAAAAGAGAAATGAATGCTGTATAATTCAATTCATTGAAATTTAATTTCATTTTCCACATGTAGCAGCAAGTTTATTATTTTGTACAAAAATTCTTGTACTGATATTATTTTTTTTTTAAATAAAACATAAATAAAACTACTGCGTACTAAAAATTCTTTATTATAAATACATCTCTCTTGTGATATACTTTGATTTACATAGCAATAAATATTACCAAAATTATAATTACATTTTGCTTTTTTATTTTATTTTGTTATATGCTGTGTATCCTGTGTTTTTTTTGTTGTTAACGTTGTGTGAGAAATATTAGATAATTTTGGAAAAAGAGTGAATGAGTGAGTGAAGAGAAGAAAGAAAGCGAGTAAAATATGTCATTAATACACGCACATAATAAAAAAGAGAAACATTTATATATTAGATTTATCACGTTAATCTTCGTACGTATATTGGATAAAATTTACTAGTTTCATATTTATTTTTTATCTCAGTAAAAGACAAAAGCGGGACGATATGTCGCACGAGATCTGTCATTTGTGCACGGCAAGCTTAATAGTCGTGGGGGATGAAATTTTGCGTGGCCAGATAGTTGATACCAACACATCGTATTTGGCGAGAAGTTTGACAGCTGTTGGAGTGAGCTTGCAAAGAGTCGTGGTAGTTCCTGATGTTGTACGTATTATTTTAATTAAGGAAATTACGTAATATGAAAACATATAACATAAAAAAAAATAAATACACAATACACATTTGCTACTCTGTGTGCCGTGTCAGGTGGACGACATTGCTAAAGAAGTAAGCAATGCCTCAAACGAGTACTCCGTTGTTTTTACATCTGGGGGTGTCGGGCCTACGCATGATGATGTAACTTACGAAGCTTTAGCAAAAGCGTTCAAACTAGAACTCGCGTTAAATAAAGAATTGTTCGACATTTATACTCAAGAGAGTTCCGATCAACGTGAAATAGAACGACTTTGTATCGTTCCGAGTTCTTGCGAAATTATCAAAATCGATTCTGCAGGTACGTGCGCTTTGGTGTATTTAAAGTTTTATACGTGTATAAAAAATCTATACAATATTTTTCGAGATGTTTATATAATAAAAAGGCTCGTGTAATGTTATTTCCAGAGACTTTCGCGATAATAAGCGTGAAAAATGTTTACGTACTGCCTGGTTCTCCGAAATATTTCGAACCCGCGGCGGACGCGATAATTCCGCGATTGAGAGGAAGCAAGGTATTGCACTTTGAACAAATAGATATCGACTCGAACGAATTATCAATAGTAAATATTTTGGATAAACAAGCGAAACGCTGGACCGGCAAAGTGAAAATTGGCAGTTATCCGCAATCAAAGCCGCGAGCTTTCACGAAAATTGTTCTGGAAGGACCCGAAGTAACGGTTCAAGAGGCGAAAGAGGAACTGCTGTATTATTTACCGGCGCAAAAAATTATGAATCCGAATCACGGACTCAGTCGTTTTCAAGTGAACGCCGTTCTGGAAAATGGCAAAAACGAGGCGCATGTTAAATGTGCGTTAGACGTATTGAACGAGTGCTACGACAGGTACGCGTGTAAATAAATAGTTAAAACTCATTAGATACAAGTCGGACGAAATTTTCATTAGTTTTAACGGCGGCAAAGACTGCACGGTGGTCTTGCATCTGGCTGCTGTCGTTGCTAAATTACGTAATATCTCGTCCTTATTATGCCTGTACGTAACTGCTGACTCCTTTCCGGAGGTAAGAAGACTAACATAGTTTTGATACAGTAAATAATAAAACATGACTTTATACGATACACGTATGCAGGTGGAAGCGTTCGTGGAATCAGCTTCTCGGTATTACAATTTGGAAATTATACGGAAGGAATTTCCGATGCGGTCCGCGTTAGCCGCGTTACTAGAAGAGAGACCGAATTTGAAAGCGAGTCTTATAGGTATGAGAAAAGATGATCCCGGTTCGAAGAACTTGCAATTGTTTGCTCCGACCGATCCAGACTGGCCGCCGTTGATGCGCGTCAGTCCTATTCTGGATTGGACGTACAGTCAGGTGTGGTCGTTTTTATTGAAACATAACATTCCTTACTGCTCTTTATACGATCAAGGATACACGAGTATCGGCAGTAAAAGTACCACAACGCGAAATCCGTTGTTGAAGGATCCCGCCAACCCGTCGTCTTATCTGCCAGCGTACACTTTGACCGATAAATCCACCGAGAGAGAGGGCAGAGTATGATAAATATATATATATAAAATATATATAAAATGTTAGAAAATTTACAAATGTATATAAATTTCTGTGAAATTTTAGAAAATTTTTAGCGAGTAGAAGGGCTAGCTAATATTATTTCGTTATCTCAATGTATCTTAGTATTGATTTAGTGATATTGATATATATATCACTAAATATATATATACTTATATCAATAGTATTAATTGTCTTTGAAATCACTTTAAGTATTCTTTCATTTATATTAGATGTAAGAAAAATGTTGTAATGATATAAAATTTATCCTGCCAAGTTCCGTACTCAAATTATACGTAAAAATTTTTAATATATTTCAAATTTAACAATAAACATATTTATGTACATATAGTAATAATAAGATATACTTTGTTAGATGCTATAAGTATCTAATAAGTGCTATATACTGAAGAAAATAAATTGCTTTCTACCAAGATGCCGGCGTGTTTCTTCATGGCTCAAGAGAGAGAGAGAGAGAAAACGATATTATAAAATATCAAAATTCAATCGCTATAATCTCAGATCCGAAAACTTATCAGAAACAGTTTGATGACGAACTTGACCGAGTAACATAAAAATGCGTCGTATATCTGCTGATCGTCAGCAAGTCGAGGATAATCCGGAGATTGTCTCGGTTGATCCTCGCCCGAAGCCATTTAATCCGGATGGATTGAGGTTTCGCTGAATTTGAGTTGGTTCGCAAGAGCGTATAAATGCCGGTCGTTACGGAAAGTGAATTAAGGCGAGGGGGCTGGCGGATGTCCAACATGTTCAACGGAAGCGTTCATTGGGAGGCGAGAGTTCTACCAGCAGGACCACCACGATTGCTGGGATGGAACGTCCCTGCCGAGGAATTGGTCCACATACCGGAACATTGGCTAGTCTATCCCGAACCCAACCCCTCCCTTCACTATCTACTGGCTATTCTTTACACACTCTTCACCTTTGTGGCGCTACTTGGAAACGGTTTGGTCTTATGGATATTCTGCTCGTAAGTTTCGATTTATTTTTTAATATTTTAACAAAAAAGAAATTTATCGATGTATTTTAAGTGTCGTCTGATAAAAAAATGATATATCGACACACGTTTCTGTGTAATATTATTTTCATACATGTAGAGCGAAATCTCTGAGAACCCCTTCGAACATGTTCGTCGTAAACCTTGCATTCTGTGACTTCGTCATGATGCTCAAAGCACCCATATTTATATACAATTCCTTCAATACCGGATTTGCTTTGGGCAACTTGGGATGTCAGATCTTCGGTGTTATGGGATCGTTAAGTGGAATTGGAGCTAGCATGACAAACGCCGCCATTGCGTACGACAGATACAGGTGTCGCAAGATCGTTTTGAATACATTAATCTCTTGTATATATGTATATAACATAAATTATCAACAAATTAACAAATTATATTACATGTATTTAATTGTGATAAAACTTTAGCACCATAGCCCGACCGCTGGATGGAAAGCTGTCGCGCGGTCAAGTGATGCTCTTCATCGCGCTCATTTGGATCTACACCATTCCCTGGTCCCTGATGCCCCTGATGCACGTCTGGGGTCGCTTTGTGCCAGAAGGCTTTCTGACGAGTTGCACCTTCGATTACTTGACGGATTCACCGGAAACGCGATACTTCGTGGCCACGATATTCACCTTCTCCTATTGCATACCGATGAGTCTCATTATATATTATTACAGCCAGATCGTCAGTCACGTTGTCGAGCACGAGAAGACTCTTCGCGAACAGGCGAAGAAAATGAACGTCGAAAGTCTGAGAAGCAACGCGAACACGAACGCTCAAAGCGCGGAGATACGCATAGCTAAGGTAATTAAAAAATTCGCACACACGGTATCTCTCTCTACCGAATTTAGCGAACGAACGAGGTGGCATCATGACATTTCCGCAGGCCGCGATTACGATCTGCTTCCTCTTCATTCTGTCATGGACCCCGTACGGTGTTCTCGCGTTGATCGGTGCTTTCGGGAACAAGGCGCTGTTAACGCCCGGCGTCACGATGATACCGGCTTGCACGTGTAAATTCGTCGCGTGTTTAGACCCATACGTATACGCCATAAGTCATCCGAGATACAGGTGAGTAAACAGGCAAACGAGTTTTTTTTTTCACGATAAATATTTTTCATGCTTTTCAACGTGCAAGAGTGTCTCACACTTGGCGGATAGATACTTGTGGAGTTGTTTTAGATTTGTAGAAAAATCACAGAGAGAAGCTTAAATATTATTTCTCCCCCTTATATATTCTTACAAATGTAAATTCCGCGCTACAGGTTAGAATTGCAAAAACGGCTACCGTGGTTGGAACTGCAAGAGAAACCGCCTGCGGAAACGCAGAGCACAACAACCGAAATGACGAGTGCGCCGTCGTCCTAAAATATATACGACACGCCATAACAGCCATAAAACGACGCCCATATCTTCCGTGACACGCCGATCTTACAGCTCGCAATGGTAGTATAGACATTATTTTATTTAATAGTGATTGATAAATTCTGTTATAAACTGGACAGTGTGTGCAACGAGCGCAATATTTCATCGATGACTGTACTGCAACGTCTGTTTTTCCACTTTGCTGCTAAAAAATACAACGATTCCCTTGTTAAAATCGAACACACAATAATCGATCATGTATGGGCAAATCAAAGCAATAAATGAAACTCCCTCGCATGTACATCTCTCGCCACGACCGTTTGTGATAGATTTTATTCTCAAAGTGTTATCGCTCAGCTGTTTCCTTTTCTTTACGAACATTTAATAGTAGGAGAAAAAAAACACGGTGTAAGGAACAAAAACTAGCAAGTATAACTTTATTTGTTTTTTTTTTTTTATATACACTAGCAGCCTTGTTTTAAAGCTATGAGAAAGTAGGCCCGGGAAGACCAAAGGAAAGAAAGGAAGATTATGGTGGACTTTAGACCGGAGAAAGAGAGCTACTCTATATATGTATGTATATATACATATATATATATATATGGAATACATATATAAAAAGTGTTTTAAATACAGTCCGGCTCGAAGTTCTCTTTAAACGTCAACAGTTTCCGAGTTGTTACAAGGCATCTCTTAAATATTCCGATAACGATTGCGGTCGGTTATTTTTTCTGAAAAATGTAATAGTTTTTTTACACACACCCGGAACGTGTTGAATAATAAACTCGCGTTTGGACCGTAAGATTTAAAACATTTTACATACATGTATCAAAAGAAAGGAAGAAAAAGGAAAGATGAAGAATGGAAAGTACGTAAAATAAAAGTCTCTCTACACGGAAAAACGTTTTTGCTGAAATAGCAAAGAGATTATTTGCCACATGACCAGCAAGAAAAATTTGGCGCCGAGCCTGCATTGTATTTTCTGATTTGCCAACGAAACAGTTTCGTTGGCGAAACAAATGATTCAGTGAACTTAGCAAATTTTTTCTCGCCGGTCATGCGATAGCATATCTTTTTTCTCCGCTTATCAAATCTCCGAAGAAACTCGGTGGGGTTCTTGGCCATGATTCTCTCTCACTCTCGTGTGCCCTCGCTGTACAATATATAAATGAACATCCGATGAATTTTATCGGACAAATTATATCTTGAATAAAAACAATTGAACGTACGTCTGAACTTAATTAATTACAGTCAAAAAAATATTTCTTGCGCGCATTAAAGTCACGATCCTCTAAGAACAAATTTCCTTCAACACATCCACCCGAGTTTCTCCCGACGAACCTACAAAACATCACCGCATCTCTTTTGTACTATTAATCGCTGCTAAACAGTGCTGTTGGCGCTAATGCACATTTATATACCACGTTAAACAATATAGAGACCATCTGTTTTCTTTTACACGATCTAGGAACTTTTTCTAAATAGAACTATAGAGAGCTCGCAGAGAAGACATTGAGTTTTTTTCATTTTTACTTAGAAGGTCTAAGCAGCGTTAAAAGAGATATATATATCTGACTCTAAGTGACAGGTACGCAAACGACGTAGAGAATGTTCATTAAAAAAGGGAAAGAGACGCCGAGACCGTCGCCTCGGACGACCGTTCGTTCGATTTTTTTCGCGAGGTGGTCTCGCCCTCCCCTCCCCCCCCTATTTTCCTGACTCATTCACTCGTCTTTTCACATGGTCGTTTAAAACTACGGAAAACGCGGGAATAACTCGAGACGATTATTCGCGCGCGTGTGGAACACGATGAGTCTTCTATATATTTTATATAATATACGCGAGTACGCAGCGGAAGCAAATGTATAGTAAAAAATATTCGAGGCTCGCGCGATATTTCATGAACGGTTTTTTGACGCGAATCTCCGCGCATAGAGATCGCTAGTCGGCGGACATATAAGTACCCGTGCTTGTACACTGTATATATATATATATATATATATATAATTTCTTTTCCATCTACGACTAATGTAATATAACAACTAGACATTTCCACGTTGCGGATATGTATGTGTTCACTCGACCGATGATCTATCTAAAACCTAGATGCAACAGCGGGAGAATTCACTTGTCTTGATGTGTGTCGAAAGTTCCTTTCTCTAATGTCTCCGTGATGCAAACAGCGAACAAATCGTCGACGGGCTCGTCAATTCTTCTTGACGTTTTTAAAACTGGCAATTCCATTCGCGGTCCATTCGCGCAAAATCTGATTGCATCCTAGCCGGGCAAATAAATTTTCATTCGAATTGTTGACGAAGCATGTGTGTCTTATATGATTATTACGCGTTGAAACATACAACTTCGAACGGAGGCAGTGATTATTCGCGAATCACATTTCACAGTGCAATCAGTAGATGCACCTCACATCGTTGTCAACAACACGTTTTTGATTTTTCCCTTCCTGTGATATGATGTCGAACGAGTTTTTTTTTTTAACTTTTCAACAGGCTTGAAAAATCAAGGCGTGTGTGTATGTGCGTGCGCGAACTAGAATTAAGAGGAATGTCTGATGAATCGTGCAAAAAGTTGCGCTTTAACATCTAGAATGTGAAGAAAAAAGTTTTCTTTTCGCTTTACCCCCTCCACCCCCGCTCTTCCCCGTTACGAGCTTAATTAAAAGAGAAAACACAAAATTGACACTTGTAGGCTTTTTCTAACAGAGACACACAAAAAGTTTATAAAAAATATATCAGTATATACACATGTCTACAGTTCTAAGCCCGAAGTTCTTAACTTAATTTTCTCTCCCGTCTCTCTCTCTCTCTCTCTCTCTCTCTCTTTCTCTATTTTATCAATATCAATTGTTACGCGATCTTGTAATTAGGCCATTCGGGTTTGGCCGCGTGAAATGCCACGATATGATATGCAATATTCCGAAAAGGCGCGCCGAATGCCTGTACTGGTTGCACTGTGATCAAAATTATCATAAAAATTGAGCTACGTTGTCACATTGAATCGTCACGATTTTGATTCTGCGAGAAAATATTCAAACACACTAACGCACATAGGATTTAATAAAGAAATTTAATTTATAAAATACATATATATAATATGTATAAATTTATATTATATATAAATATTTTATAATATATTTGTAACACGAGCTTGAAGATGTAGATTTAGAATCTAATGTTCATGAGACTTAGGCATCGGCTGAATCGTATCTTCCGCGACTGTATGTTACGTTATAACGCACAAAATTTATTGCCACACGCAAAGCCGTTTTAATTTAGTGATATCGGATCGTAATTTAATAATGATATCGGACGAGAAAATAAACGGGGGGTTGTCGAACGATCGTTCCGTTTCAGTCCAGTTGTGTGTGAGCGCGCGATGACACCCCGTTTCGCTCATTTTGATATTCACCATTTTTATTTGTATCAAGCAGCGTAAACTTGTAATTAATTAACTATTGCTTCTCAAGCCGTATATAAACGTTCCGCGCGTCCGTCCCGATGGATAATTCGGGATCACAAACAACCGTTGCGATGTGATCGTCACTCCATTATTTCTGTACTTACGAGCGCTTTCCGCCAAAACTCGAAGAGGATCGATTGCGCTCCGCTACTTCGCGACGAATTAATTTCTTCCTTTATTTGCGTTAATGAGAGATCGAAAATTTGATTAACGATAATCGAAATCATTCACGCCCGATTAATTGTCTTTGTCGACGCGCAATCGCTTGCTCGCGAATACAGAAATAAACGAGCTGTTGCAAGAGCCTACCGTCGAAGATGATCGGTGCGAATAAATGCGATTACGTGTGTGTGTGTGTGTGTGTAGCGTCTACAATAGCGGAGAGAACTGCGCTAAGGTGAAAGCCTCGCTACGACGAGAAACGATATTCCTGAGCGAGACTATTCGGGTCCGAGCTCTTGTAAATCGCGCAACTGTGTCCGCTCGACTTGCTCGCTTTCCTCTTATCCTCCGGCACCGTCGATTTTTTCGTCTTGTACGAACGTAGTATCAGCTTGGATTGCTCTTGCTGCGCGCGCGCCTTCGGCCTCCGCGACTGCTCGTCTGACTCTTTGTATTGCTTCTCTACTGTTACCTCGTCTCGGGCGTGTTTTTCTTCTGCAACGTACAAAAAAAAAAAAAAAAAACAAAAGCCACTAAATGAAGATGTTAAAATACAGTAAAAATTATATAAATTTTTTTTACAAATATTTACAAATATTCATAAACGACTCTATTAAATATATAAATATAAATATTGAGAATTAGAGAACTTTGAGAGCCAAGCGCTGGATGTACGTACGAAGTGTATATTTTTAAATTATTACACGCAGAAAATTCGAATTGAATAACAATTCTATAAAATTCGTGAACTAAGACGTTTT
>QVOB01021791.1:0-13239 GCA_014839585.1 Pseudomyrmex concolor
ACTGAATCAGTTTAACTACTTACTTTCCTACACCTCCTAATAGCAAAGCTCTTGTCACTTTCTGTGATCCTGGTAACACATTTGAATTTTATCCCGTAGCGGCCGACTTTCTCGCTTAAACCTTCAGCGAAAAATACTTGTATCTCTTATATTAATCATAGAAAATGAATGAAATTTTGCTTGCAAAGACCTTAGAGCTTTCACTTTAAAATTAGAATAACAAAATTCCAAAAGTTATAAAAATGTAAATGTTATTAAAAGTGTTGCGTCGGAAACCACTCAGCCCAAAATTAAAAGATGTTCATTCACATCCTTTCTGTTGTTTCTCAAGAAAAATTTGTACTTATTGCAAAATTACTTTATATATTTAAGTAAGAGATGTATTAATCAATATATAATCATCATTACAAACATTTTACATTAACAATTTAATGTCAAAGTATATGTAGGAAGGACAGAAAACAGACAATCAAATTTAAAAAAAGGCATTTATTAAAATAATCTCATTTTCTTATCGATTTTTAAAATGGTATATTACAAAAGTCATTCAAAGAGTATTTGTTAAGTATAATATTATATATATTTAAAGTAACATTATATATTTTTGTGTACTAAGTCCACGCTTTAATAGTTTAATAAACATGCTCACTAAGTTTACATAGATTCGTTAATATTTCGTACATTGTTTATATACACAGTGTCAAGCAATAGTTGTAACATCATCGAATATTATTAAGAATGTTCATTGAGAATAGAAATTATTTACAAAACACATGCCATATATCTTAGACTAGACAAATTGCTGTTAAATAGATTGGCCTATTATCGAAACTGCTGTCTTTCCTTGGGAAACATATAGTTTTGCGTCTTAAAACAAAAACAAAAATCTACTGGCAAGTTAAAAAACAAAAAATACTCTCGAGATACACACAAAAGAATCGTTAATTGTCGCAGTGATAAAATAGCAGCCGAGATGAGCTGATTGTTTTGAACACACGTTGCGTCGAGAAAGTGTAAATTGCACATATAACACACGTAAATCAATTACTCAATTTGTAACAGAAAAACAGAGGGAATAATCTTGTCGGTCTTGTATGTTCAGTTCTTTTTACCGTAAAACTTTCGATTTAATAGATACAAGAGTAGATTCACGTTGACTTTCGCTCTGCCGAACATATCCATGCAGGATCTGCCCTCGTACTGCAGCTCGAGCAGCTCTTGTATGCTGATGTCGAGTTTCTCCATCTCGACGCCCATGAACTTGCAACGCACTGAAAAAACACCGCTGTGCTCGGTCGGGCTTATCTCAAAGATGACGTTCTTCATTTCTGTCGGACTCAGCGTTTGATCGATCTCCATTAGAACGCCTTTCTCCTGCAACTTCCAGGCGGAATATTTCACCGTCATCTTCGATCGAAGTTTGCACAGCTTGTATGCGTCCTTCTGCATCGTCTGCATAGCGCGGAGCGAGCCCTTTCCCGAGTGCAGATTGTGAAGGCAACGATTTATGTACTCGTTGTAGAACTCGACTTGCTCCTGGTAGTATCTGGTCTTCTCGTTCAGTCGTTCCTTAGTAGCGCGTAGAGTCTGCAACTCCTTGTCTCTCGCGACGCGGTATTTGTTCTTGTTGCAAATGTCCCTCGCTATCGCGGTCACGATCGTTTGATAACCATCCGCATGGCTGACCCATCCCTCGAGCTCGAGTTTGTTCAGATATGCCCGTAATTGCATCTTGCAGTCGTTTATAGACGAGCTCTCGCGAACGGTTGGCGACACGGACGAATAGTCAAACAGCTTGACGCACATCGGCGAAGAAGTGGTCTCCAGTGATTCCTCCAGTGTAGGTTTCTTTAGAAACGGTATTACTGAGACGAGCAACTCTTTCGCCTTGACGAAAAGATTGTTCAGATTCGCGTCCTCGTTTCGTGGTACTTGGAATTTGCTGCTTAGTACCAAGCACACTTCCTGCTTGCTATATCGGGCCAAGTTTGCTTGATACGTCGCGTCAGACACTCCAAGTAGCGACGCCACTGTCGGCGCTGGACCCAGATCATCGAGAAGGTCATGCAAAGAATCGGACGGATCCGATGCTATCTGATCTTGATACGTCAGCATCAGAGCATGCATCTCGCATATTTCCTGCAAAGATATGCATACCTCGGGACTTTGTATTAGGGTGGCTTCCGTGTACTCGTGAATGTCGAAGTGTTCTTCGAGATCCTCGACTTGACAACAGTACCGAAAGAAATCCTTGAACTTCTCGTGACAGGAAATTATGAACTGATTCAGGCACTCCAAGTGCGGTGCTTCCTCGCCGAAGCCTTTCTTCGAAGTAGAGAATTGCAGCACCTTCGCTATACTAGCCAGATTTTTTCTCTGGCAGGAGGACAACGATCTGTCGACCGGCAATGTGACGATGTCGAAGGTGTCGGGCGCCACGATCGCGGCGTTAATAAAGTGATAATAAATCAAATTACCGACAGCTTTCAAGATATCCTTCTCGGGAGCGTGCGGGAATTTTTCCATCATTGAATTGTACAGGACTTTCGAGACGTACAGCATTCCGTAAGGAATCAGATCGCGCGACTGCGTTATTCTGTCCAGAAACTCGAGGGAGAGTCTCTTCAGTTGAGTGATCGCTCTCTTGAGAGATTCTTGCACCGGTGCGTATCTCAACGCTTGTTCCTGAGACACCGTCTGGGGCATGTCCACTGATCGTCCGGACTCCGATTCCATCTGATTCCGCCAAAGCTTGTATATGTCTACCGGATTCGTCTCCATGCAAAGATCTTCGTTCTCCAGAACCTTTTCAATCAACGGACCTATGATCTGCTTCAACGCCGCCTGACCGTTGTACTGCTTCGCGTAATTGACAACCATCTCGCGTACCAACGGTTTGCCCGTCAGTACATCAGAGGGCTGACGACAGTTGCACTTGATCTCTTCTCTCAGAGCGCAACCGAAGAGTTTCAGCAGCAGATAGTCTTCCCGCGTGTTTGATCCGAAATTGAACAGCGTCAGAATGATGTTTTTCAGGAATAATTTGTTTGTCTTATTGGTAGGCGGTAAGTATAGCAGCTTGGACAAGTACTGCGGATTTGTCTGCAACGCGTAAAACAAATGCTGATAACCCTCCAACATTTTACGACCCTCCTTCGTCAACGACTTGAGACCTTTCTGTGCTGTTCCGGTCATGCTCAAAGTGTTTCGCTCTTTGTTCTTCTCTTTGGCGAGATTGTCCAAGTTTTTGCTGTGCGCTACCACATCCTGCAACGCTATTCTGTTTTGGATTAACAGTCCTATTTTTATGAACATGCTGTTCAATTGCTCGGACAGATTTTGATTGTGCCTTATGCACTGGACAACTTCGTACTTCAATTTTTGCAACTCCAGATCCTTGTCATAATCCTCCGCGCTGAAACCCAACACCGTCGAAAAATATCTGACAATGGGAAAAGACGGTTTCTTCGAATACAGCAGCGACTGGAAAGCCTTTCTCGATGCTCTTCCACGCCATAAAGCTTGTATCTTTATTATCTTCTCCTCTTGATTCTTGTAATAGCTTAATTTGTCATTCTTGTCGTTCGCTTTTACGTTCGACAATTTATTATTCTGGCGTGCTTGTACACACCGTCTTTCTTTCTCTCTCAAATATCGTCTACGTTGTCTGACGCCTCTCCACCATGCTTGTATCGCGATGATTTTCTTCAGATTTTCGCGGAAATAAGCGCGTCTCTTAGCAATCCTGTTGCGCAACAAAAATCCTCTGACACGAGCTTGAAGTCTAATCAGCAACTTTTCGTCGAACGTCGTACAATCTCTCTCGCGCTTTTCCGCTATTATAGATTTAATCGTTTCGTTTATATCGTTCGTAGTAAGGTAGTAAGTATTTTCCAAATTTTTCAAATGATCTCGCGTGTATCGGCTGTTCTTCAAATCGATAGAGATCTTGTTTCCCTCGTCAGTCGTGTACAAAATGTACGGATAATCGAACAATTTACATTTGTGTTTTTGCAATTGTTGCAATCCCAGGAAACATCTCTTTTGGATATGTTCAGGCAATTTGTTAAAATTTCCGAATATACCGATTGTTTTGAGACAATCGAGAGTCTCTGTCACGTCATCGTTCACCACGTGCGTGTTGATGTCGCGCAGAAACTTACTTATCTTTTCGATTTGCTCCACTTCCGACTTGACTGTTCTCGCTATGCTCTCAACGTCATCCAACCACAGCTCGGCTTCGTCAGATTTCTTCTCGATTAATCGTTTCTTGAATAATTCTAAGTAAAGCGACGCATCCTGCGGATATGTCGGTATATCGAACTTCTCGCTTATCAATTTCAAGACTGTTATAATACTCTCAAGATTGTCGGCCGCCACAGCTTGATTTATCTGTTGCAAAATCTCTATAACTTCAAAATCCTCTTCACACTGTGCATTTATCAAATCAATGCATTCTTGAATATCGCTGTAAGTCAGCAAAGGACATTCCTCGGATGTTTCTAGCTTTGCTTGCCGAATTTTCGACAGAGCCTGAGTGTACTTCACTTTATTGAATTCGTCCAGTCCGGTCAAACGCGCGTCGGGATTCGACAATTTCTCGTACACGAAATCTGGATTCTTCGTGTCCACCGCCTTGGTGATAGCGGCAATAGTGGATAACACGTGCACACTGACTAATATGTCGTCATAGATAATGTTGATCATAGACTCCATACGATCTGTCTTCATCTCTTGGTAGTACAACGGGATTGCGAATTTATCGATCAAATGAGAAACTTCTAATTCCGGACTTTCCAAGATCTCGCGGAACTTCGTTTGATCCGCAGATTCCAGAGCCATGTTCAAGTATCTTACAGCTTTCTCTCGTTTGCGACGTTCTTTAGCGGTCTGATTTCCTTTGTCGATCGCGCTCTGAAACGTATCTATCCAATATTGAATATTCTCGTACGGACACACGTCGTCCCACTCGACTTTGTCCAATACCAATATCAACTGTTTCTTATAATCCTCAATGTTCTCAGAAATCACATTCTTGAAAGACAACGCCAACGCTCGTAAAGCAGATGTTAACTCGGCGTTGTTGTTCTTTACGGACGAGACTATGACTTCGAGCGCGCACAGAGAATTCACGTAATTTATGTGCCCTTGTATCTCCGCTTGTGTTAACAGCTCGTCGTACACATCCGCAACGTAACTATCATTTAGCGACTTGTTAAGTGAAGCCTCTGTTTTCGCAGCTTTCGCTTCGGACAGCGCCTTGGTGTACTTCTTGATAAAAGCGGGTTTAATATTGTTCAGTTGAGCCTGTTTGTTCTGAAGTGCGTGCAAAATCTTTTTGTCGTCAGTATCTATCACAGCTTGATTGATTGCAATCACAGCGGCGTGAAGAGCAGCTGTGTCCGTAGCAATACTGTTTGTCAACAGACCTCCTATCTTTTGGAAGGCGGGCAGTTGGATGTTGTACTTCTGCAGCTCTTTACTAACGACGTCGATCTCTTCATCGGAGAATTTGACTTTTCCATATAGATCTTGCATCGGTGGTGCTTTTCCAAATTTGAACAGATGCGTGCTGAGCGCGTGAATGCAATATATCAATCGCGGCATATTCTTTTTGTCGTATATGTCTGTTGTTTCCGGCAAGAATGTCTGCAAAGAGAATCAACCAATCAACGAATAAGTCATAATAAATTTTTTTATACTTACTGCTACAAATACAAAAATTATTCTCTACGAGCACTCACCAAAGGTAATTTTGTGGACTTCAAACATTCTAGAAAGTAATTTATATTGTCCGTATGGCGAAATTGTAATCCTACTGCCTTGTATCTGCGCTGTTCGATGTCGTAAATCTTATTCAGAGATAAGACACCAGGAGCCATAAAATTGCCAAGCTTAGCCAGATAAACCCCGTTGCGAAGATTCTCCTCCAACTCGATAGTTGGGGGCAATGATTCTCTCAAGCATGCTTCCAGCCATCTGTGGAAGAATGGTTTTTATGAATTTCACAATCTCTTTCCATCTTGAACAAACTTCTTGAATCTCTTACTTCTTAGCTTCCTCCAAATGACAGAGGTACTCGTAAGCCAATGTTTTCTTGCGCTGTTCGTCCATTTCTTCCGCCGATTTCCATCCATCTTCTATAATGTGTTTACATTGAAAAAACAAACTTGTCAAGATAAAAATTCTATTTTTATTTATATTCTCGCAACGTGCACAATATTACAATATTACAATACGTGTGCGAGCAATGTTATTATTCTTCACAGATCAACGTTGTCAAAAAATGCATATTATTGTTAGTGTTTTTCTAAAAAAAACTTGTATCTGTACATACAAACGAGTTTGTCGCAACGTTTCTTCGTGAAGCTATTTCATATATCCTATTGTAACAACGTCCACAACAAAGTTTGCATCTTACTCGTACGATATACAAATAAGAGTGCGCGTAACGTGATACAACATTGATCATAAAACTCAATAAAATAAGGCAATTACCAGCAGCCTCGCTTTTTCCACCGTCAGTCGAAATGTCAGCTGCGTTCACCATCTCTGAAAAGGAACGCGAAAACAACTGTCAAACGAGAAGCCGACGGCAACAGGTAAAAAACATCAGGCGAAAACGTTACCGTTTCCCGAAATTCAAATTCGTAACATCACTGATTCCATCCAGTTCCGACAACTTTGTTTTGCTCTTCTCGAAGATTCAGGGTGTGAAAAATATACCTAGACCTAGACCTAGACGCGACTGATCAAGGAAGATCCCAGCTCTACTGTCTTCCGATTGGCTTGATCTTTGGATCGGATCCGCGGCAATCGCGGTCGCAAAGTCTCCAGAATCGGCCAATCGCGTTGGTCGATTCTAGAAATTTTATGACGGGAAATGAAGAACATGATCTCCGATGCACGTCAAAGGCACGCAAGATGGCGCGCTCGAAGGAGAGTCGAGAACAGGGGGCTAATTCGTTTCACTCAATATTCTTAATATTCTCGGCGCATTTCGGCCTAAGGGTGGGTCTGTCCGGGAGGGGTCGCATAAACGCGACGGCCGCGAGCTAGCGTTTGTGGCCAAATTAGCGGCGTATACACATTAACAGCGTGATCATCATCACGAGTCGTAGTGTCGCGAGTGGCGTGAAAAAAGGGCGGTTCGCCCTTCGAAAAGTTATCCCCGACGAGGTCGACAAGAGGCAATCGAAAGCGGATAGAACGCGGCGATCTCCGCACGCTCCTTTCCCTAATTTTCCCCGCTTCTGATAGGGAGTGACAGAGAAAGAGAGAGACAGAAAGAGAGAGAGAGAGAGAGATAGTAAGAGGAAGAAAGAAGAAAAGAGAATTAGGGAGAAAGGGAGAGAGATAGAGTGAGACTGACGGCGATACGCTCCCCCCGGTACGTAGGTACGCTCCGGTCGTTCATGGCTGCGGCTTGGGGTGGGGGAAAACAAGCCGTGTAACGACATTAGATCCCAAAAGCTTTATGCAGGAATATGTCAAGTTTAAAAATCGGTAAGTCCGGAGCCGGCGAGTAGGTGCTTGTTACACACACATACACACACACACACGCACACATCCGTCCATTCGCTTCTTCACGTTCACCGCTCCCTTCTTCCCCGCACGATCCATAGCGAATAGGTTGTGTCATGTCGTATGTTTCTCTTTCTCTTCTACTGTAAAGTATTAGAGAGAAAAAGAACAAATGGGAGAGAGAGAGAAAAAAAAGACGAGTCTTTTGGATTATTTAGAGTCGCGATTGCACAATTAAAGCGCTCTCTTCCCCTTGACTATTAATTAATTTCGCTTCACAGCGACGTATCTTCCGCCGGCGTTTTGCACGACGTGATCATGCAAAACGACCAATCCGAATCAATTGTAGTTTACACGCAAGTAACACGTTACACTCCGCATCATCGTCATTGTCATGAGAGTTTTTTTTTTAACTTCCTCTCCCCGCCGTGTTGCTTCTTCCTTGTATCATATCTCGCTTTTGATTTATGTAGATGAGATAAACTAGGCTTAGACGACGTTGATTAGCACTGTCAATTTGGGTGCAGCCGGCTCTTTCAACTTATGTGTGAGAGAACAAGTACACACGGAGAGATTGTTTCTTCATCAAAAGAGTTGATGAGCGATCTCGAGAGAAGCACGGCCGTACTCCCTTTAAATAAAATTATTTTGCGCTTACAAGTGTATTTTCATTTTGACGTTACTGTACTTCCTTTTGTTAACGCATTTTGATTTTGTCGCGCAAAAAACATATCACAAATCCTCTCATCGTGCGTATGCTGATATTATTGATTCTAGCTTCTAGACAATGTGGTTGTACATAGCTGCAGATTCTTTTCTTGTCCATTTTGCATGCGTACATTTTTATCAACATAATTATTAAGCCGATTCTGTTAATTTGTTTTGAAATTACTGATGATAGCGACGAGTTGTTCAACAAGTAGTTAACAATCACTGTCCTGAGTTTGTAATTGAGTTGTTTTATTGATTTACAGCTACATGTGTGTGCGTTTATATTGTGAAGTAACAATAATTATTCTGTCATTTTTAACTTGTACATTTTCAATTGCTCGCGGTGATTAAGGATCATAAAAAGAAACAAAAACATAATACAACTAAATAGATTACTTGTACAGCACACGCGTATTACACACAGACACACGTGCATAGGGTGAGTTATTGAACATCTCATGATGATCCACACAATACTTGACACGATGCAGCTGTAAAATAACGCTTTGTTGTATTTATTCTAAGATGTTACAATACACGTGACCCACTCTTTCTCTCCGCCAAGAGAGATAGACGTATTAGTTCTTTAAGTACTATGATAATAATAAAAACAACAACAACAAAATGAAGTTCTACACTTCTTCTATCAAAAATGAACTTATGCTAATGACTGTTTATTTTATTTCTCCCAAAGTGTTGGTAATGCACTTGCTTGCGCTACCCTTGAGAGCAATGGATTCTGACCAAAGAGATCAGCAGGTGCATCAGCACTGAAAAAAAGTGAAAAATAAAAAAGCAAAACCTAAATAATGAATGCCTGCTGCACTTGCGCCCGCCGACTCTGTACAAGCAGACTTAAGATTTATTGAAGTAGTACGTGAGTAGCAGCTACTCACGCCACACTCAGCTGTACATACAAATCTAAATACATATATATTATCGTATATACACATACATATATATATATGTATTTATTTTTTCGCACATGGCAGCCATGAAGCATGGTACGTTTTTTATTTTTTCGTATGCTTTTGCTTTGTATGTTAAAACTTCTTTCGATTCAAATATATATACCTATATAGGCGAGAAGTTCATCAGGTCTATATACATATCATATATATATATATATATATATATATATATATATATATATATATATATATATATATATATATATATATATATCAATCGAAATTTCTAGTAAATCTTTCTCATTACATATTTATTCTCTCTGAGAATATTGTAATTCTGTGTGATTTCATTTTTTTTCTATACAAAAATTGGATTGCAGTGTGAAGAATATTGTTGTTGATTGCGTACAAAAATCCATACTGTATAAATTTAAAAAAAGTATATATATATCTTTGTTCTCTCTCATTTGTGAGCAAATTTAATGTATTATGTGTGTGCGGGTGTGTGATAAGAGTAGAACTTTGGTTTTATTTGATCTTTGGAAAGAACGGTAAAGAGAAACCTGATGATCTTATTATAATGTAATTGTATATTAGTGTAGTAATGGTTTACATATAAATACATATGTATTATATAAATCATTATTACTATTCATAAACTGTAAAAATCACAAAAGTTAAAAACTGTGATAGCATATTCAAAAGTGCTAACAAAAAAAACTGTTAGCTTGACATAAGAATGTCTGTTACAGCATTGTGTGTGCGTGCGTGTGTGTGTACGTGCAATAATAACAATCGTGATACATTTTCAGGCAAGACGAGTCAAGACGACGTATGTTACGTTGTCGCCAAGTATGATTACGGGGCACAAGGCGCTCAGGAGCTAGATTTACGTAAGAATGACCGCTATCTGCTTCTGGATGACTCGAAGCACTGGTGGAGAGTGCAAAGCGCTAGAGGACAGGCGGGATATGTGCCCAGCAATTATGTTAAGAAGGAGAAGCCCTCTTTGTTCGACAGTATTAAGAAGAAGGTGAAGAAGGGCTCCGGCTCCAAGACCCTGCCATCCAGTAACTCGCCGTCCCGCGCAGTCGAGTCTCCGATCATGGCGCGACGTCTGCCAGCCGATCCGAGCGAGGCCATCGGCACCGCGGTCGTCAAGTACAATTACCAAGCGCAGCAGCCCGATGAGCTATCACTCGTGAAAGGCACTAGGATTCTCATACTCGAGAAGAGCAATGACGGCTGGTGGCGAGGTCAGAGCGGCACTCAAGCTGGTTGGTTTCCGTCAAACTACACCCAAGAAGAGGGCGACGCCGACGATACGCTGCATACGTACGCGATGGCCGAGAACGTGCTCGACATCGTGGTGGCCCTCTACTCGTTTTCGTCCAACAACGACCAGGAGTTGTCGTTCGAAAAGGGCGACCGTCTTGAGATACTCGACCGTCCGCCAGCGGATCCCGAGTGGTACAAGGCGAGAAACAGCCAGGGACAGGTTGGACTGGTGCCGCGGAATTATCTCCAAGAGCTCAGCGAGTACTTGACGCAACCGTACCGCGAGCGCGGCATGACGAGTAGCGAGATTAGTCAGGGGGATTCCCTCGAACGAAGGCCGGACCCCGGCGATCGGCCGCATCTCGTTGGCAAACCTTGGTATTACGGTAGTATTACGCGCTCGCAATGCGACACGCTGCTCAATCAACATGGCCATGACGGAGATTTTCTAATCAGGGATAGTGAAACCAACGTGAGTACTTGATACGTGTCACTTAATAGGCGTTGTGGCGAAGGGAAATCCGTAATGACAGTTTGTCATCGGCGCGATATTTACTTATGTTAAGTTGAGCAATATTTGTGTGTATGTGTGTGTTTTCATTCAATTATTATCAATTTATTTCTCAGATGGGCGATTATTCAGTATCGTTGAAAGCGCCAGGACGTAATAAGCACTTTAGGGTACACGTAGAAGGAGCGCTCTACTGCATCGGTCAGAGGAAGTTCCACACGCTAGATCAGCTCGTAGATCATTATCAGAGAGCTCCTATTTATACCAATAAGCAGGGAGAAAAACTATACTTGGTGCGCCCGCTACCAAAAGGCAATGCCAGTAGCAACGGTTGCTAGACGAATTCGTGCCATGAAGAAAAAAAAAAGAAGATGAAGAAGACAGTCCATGCGCTTTCAGATGTATCGCTAAGATACGCGACGCCTGCCTAGTAATATCAATAATATCACTCATCTCGTACGTACGTTTATACATAACAATTGATATAATTGGTCTACTCATAAAGTATTAGTGTTTCTCGATTTGTTTTTTCCATTTACACAGAGACGTATAATTTATATTATTATTATTATTACTCTATAAGTGAAAAATCGGTAACACACTCTACTATACACTCCCTCGGAGCTTCCAAGACTACTCAAATAAACGAACAAAAAAAAAAACATTTAATACGGCAGCTATTTAAGAAATAACACACAGATACACACACAAGGCTTATCTTTATATTCATATTGTAATTGTGTAAAACGCGAAAACCGACCATGTTATATTTACGAGTAATAATATATTACAACTGCATATAATATAGACTGCAAGTGTAATGATCAAGTAATAATTAATTATTCACATGCAATTACGAATGATTAAGTGGATCTCTAGAACTATTGGTATTGAATTATAACAAAGACTAAGTGTTCATTTGTGATTTTGTATTTATTAGAAGTTTTTAAGTAAAATAAAACTCTGTATTTAAGTGTGCATAAAAAAAAACGGGATGGTACACTTCTCTCTTTTCAGTTTATTTCCTCTCATCACTTTCAAATGTGTACTACAAATGTGAATGTTTCAGAGAACAGTTACTAGAGCTATTTTTAGCGTGCGAAAGTAGGCCATCATCTTTTTTTTTCTTTCTGTTTCTACATTTTTCCCTACAAAAAACCTGATGTTTTACAGAGTATTAATTACTTCTTCTCTAGACACACATGTGTACAGCGTTGTGTGCATATACTTATATATGTATATACACACATATACACATTTTATATGAGTGAAACAAAGCTCAAAAAGAGAAATACATCGTTTTGATTTTAGCTAAAATTTTGTACAGAGAAGAAAATCTTGGAGAAATATTGTTACAAGTAATGCAATCTACGCACAATTAGTAACAAATATTAATCTTTATTTAACCCGTGTATATTATTATTATTCATAAATAAAAATATTACTTATATATAGATATGAGATTGGTGCTCCTGGGAATAAAAGTTAATGGCACTAATTGCCAAGAAGATCACGTATGTAACAATTTGTCTAGTCTAAACATTTTTTTGTTTTTAGTTTCGCATTGTTTGTTCGTGACTCTGTGTGTTAAAAGCTTATTTATACGTACATAAATCATAAGAAGGGATTTTTCGAATTTCTTGTCATGTTGCTTATCCCCGTACCAACCTAAAAAAAAAAAAAGAAAAAGAATTGAGAAAATCAACATGTGTAAAACACGTATGAACGCGCGATCAAATCTCGCGTTTCACACAAAAATCATAACGGAATTGAAAGCTTTTACCATGAATGGATTCGCGTGATACGCCGGAACCGTCGGTTGCCACACTTTGTTCGCTAATGGTGTCATAAATTGACTCAATTGGAGTACATCTCCGTTACTAGGTGCGCCGATACCAATCCACTGTGAATCTGAGAATGTTTGTTTTGATATTAAGATTAAAATACTGATACTGTTGGCGATAAATACGTGACTTTGTAGCTTTCATTTTTAAAACAATTCTGAGAACGCATTTTTTTAACGCGTTTAGTCCGCTACCAACTTACCGTTATTTACAGAAAATTGAGTCGTTTTGAATGGATTTGCGGAATTATTGCACAAAGAATTATCGATGGATTGAGTATTATTATTGTTGTTGACTACGTTCGCAGACGGACGCCACAGATCTCCACCCGTAAACGGATTCGAGATGACGTGCGTTTGATTATTTACGCCTATGCTCCACATAGCGTTTGATGCTGAAATTAAAAATCTCTCGTACATTCTCGCTTTTATTCTCTCGTTTATTAAAAATAACGCGACAA
>QVOB01021800.1:0-13849 GCA_014839585.1 Pseudomyrmex concolor
ATATATATATATATATACATATATACGTGTTCACATATAAATTTTTATACGTGAGTTTTTAATTGAAATTTCAATTATTAAAATCCTACCTCTAATTTTAAAATATTGCGAAAATTGATAAAATTACAAGTATGTAAAGTTTTCACGTGATCATACAGAAAAAAAAACAAATATACAAATATATACTATTTTTATCAGTTATGTGTTTTTCTTTTTTCTATTTTAGTTTGATTATGTAATAAAATTTTTTTCAAAAAAAAAAAAAGATTCGAAATAATACTGCGATAATGGGAAATGAGAATTCGCCTGATCAATCGTCGACTTTTATCACGCGCTGGTCTGTAATGATGAATATTGAGATACTCGCTCATTGCGGTTTATGCAATTTTCCAAATAAGATTCTTTATTATGCCCAAACGAAACGTAGCAATCTCATTTGCAATTTTATTGACAAACTTTTGCGGGAGTGTCGCGCAACTCTGTTTAACGCTTTTATGGAAATTGTTAGCGCTTTGTCATGTAAGTCCGATCGCAATCTCGTTACGAGAGTATTACTCGTTGTCGATCTAATGTTTCGCAACAACTTCTTTTATGAAATTCTGCTTGCATTACGTAAAACATACAGAATTTGTTAGTTTCGAGTATGGTCAAAAAGAAAAAAAAACCAAAAAATGTCAGCAGCGCGAGTCAAAAAGAAAACTCGTCGATTTACGGTGAGATAATTTTCCATTAAAATATTAAAACGCGCGTCATTCATTGCTTTTGTATGACGTGTTCATTTTTTTTTTTTTTTTTCATTTCGTGTTGTGATTCTGATATCGACCGACTTTCATATACAAAACGTACAGACATCCTTCTATCTTACTCTGTTATTCAATGAAACACGATAGTTACGTAGAAACAGTTATAAGCTAAAAAATTAGATCTATTTTTCTCTCTTTTTTCTTACAAGCTTTTTCTCTCTCTTTTTTTTCAAATGATTATTTGAATTTTTCTCAATTATAAAAATCTTTTTTTTCCAAAAGTTTAAACGCACGATAAAAGTGTATTTCTTGAACATTTACTGAAAGTTTCTGCAATCTTCACTTGCAGCGCTCGAACAAGTCGGGCAAGAAATATGAGCGCCGAAAGGGTTACATTCGCCGTGGAAGCGAATTATCGGATTCGAGGAGGACACAATACTCGTCTCATGAGATTCATAGCTCGATAATAGCTCGCAATTCTAGACAAAGTCGGGCAAGTAAGAAAACTGGGCCAATGAAGTTCTTACGACTAGGAAAAGTAGTCAAATCCTTCATTAAAATGTTAAGGAGAAGATAATAAAGAGAAAGGAAGAGATAGAGAAAGAAGATAATTATAATTATACAGTTAAGAAAATAGTTATCAATAATTAATAAGAACGACACAGTAAAATTTAGAAATTAAGATATGTTTCTTTTTTTTTTTTTTTTTATTATTCAGATGAGACACGAAATGTGCTCTCTCTTCTAGCTCTTTTCCCATAACATAAATATGTTTGAACAATGTTTAACTTAAAAGTACATATGGATTTATAAAAATATAAATTAAAGAAAAAAAGAGAGAGAGTGAAACGTTTAGTTTAAATTGTACTTACACTGTACAGATACAGATTGGTCTCATATCCTGACTTCTTCTCGGAATTGGTCGTGCCGACAATAGGATCGCCATCTCCGCCGGCGCCGCCTCCATCGCCTGAAAACATGAAAGAGATTCTCTGATTCCAATTGTTTTACGGGAACATGCAGTTTTTAAGCTGGGAGAAAAATTATATGCCAGTGTATTATATTACTGAGAAAAATAGGGTAACCGAATCTATACAAGCAACTTTCCAATAATTGGCATTATTATATATTATTGATTTTATTGATTTGTTTCTAGTTAACATTTTTGTTCTACGAGTTACTTTTTACTTGACATTATAGTAGGATTAATTTGGACTTTTTGTAGCAACATTATTTTGCTTTAGTTAAAATTCTTGAAAAAAAATTGACAGGTCTTTAAAATGTCAATCATTAATGTAAGATGTTTCATCTTATATTAAAATATTCGCTGTGAAAAGAAAGATTTTAAAAATATTCTCGAGAAAATTAGCATTTTTTGCGCGCAAGATATAAAATAAAATATATGTATATATAAAATAAAATTGTTCCTATTCTTAACTTAAGTAATTAGATTTCCATTTGGTATAAATTCTTCCGCAATTTTGACTTGTATTAATAAAAATACTCTCTTGCGATTGCGCAAATTTTATAAATGAATAAGTTTCTTACTTTTCTAAATATAACGTTCGTTGTGAGGAAGAGATGTATACTATTAGAGGAATATGCAGTGTTAATCTGCAATCGAGTTAATTAAAGAGTTTATGTGATATTTAAAGAGCTCTCTCTCTCTCTCTCTCTCTCTCTCTCGTGGTAGAAAGAAAGAGACAAAGAGAGAGAAAGAGAGAGTTATAACATTTGCGATCGTCCGCTAAATGGCTTATATGACACTACGACTACTTTTATCATTATTAAGTATTAATTATCAAACTCGTTATATACGTTCACGAAAACGACGTATAAATAGACCTTGACAAGGAACATTAATTCTTAAAACATTCCAAGGAGCAAAGCGTAAAAGCGCACAAGATTCGTTTTTTTATATATCGTTTAATAAAATCGTATATTATGTTTTGACAATGCGATTTTCCGTTTTCTTTTCACGTATTTCATAAGCACAAAAAACGGACATGTGCGAAAATCTAATGACATTACGACGCCGTTAGAGAGTTAACTACTAATACGACGTTCCGCGATACAAAATGGCAGCGCTCCAACTGGCACGTACGATCGTTAATCGAACTGACAAAATTTTTATAAACGCGAATTCAGAATCGGTCTCGCGAGGAGAGCTTCAGCCTCTTGGCCCATTCGTCTCTCTCAGCGAATTTCGATTCTCTCTTGGTATTCTCTATCAGAACGATTCATTTTAACAAGAAAAACGTTTCTTATCTCACTCGAAGTAATATAAAACCCTTCGTGCTTCTCTGATCGATTGATTGTTAAAAGATAAAGACTTGCCTTTTGCTAATCTTTTTAAACATGAATATAAATAAAATTCATGCGCGAACATATTTTTTCGAGAAAAATAATTAAAATATATTTCTTAATCTTAAAAAAAAAAAAAAAAAAAAAAAAAAAAAAACCCATTTCTAACGAGCGAATTATCTTTAATGCGAAAATCCGAAAAGACGAGCATAAAAGATGAAGCAAAAGAAAGACGAAAGGATAGTGAAGCGGATTATGCAACTATTCTTATGTCATCGACAAGGAAGCGGGCGTGCTCCTCGCTCGCTTGTCACAAGAGAAAAGGCTCCTCTTCTTTACCCTTGTCTACTTGAGGAGCTTCAGCCGTGACATATCGGAGCCACCGAATTTCGCTCCGTAATCCGCTTCTGAAGCGCGCGCGAATAAACCGCTGCCAGTAAAACGCATTACTCGATGGACATTGCGCGCGATCAGCGTAAACAAGACAATATATCTCGGTCATTGTTTTTACGGCCGGCAGTTTTATTAATACGTGGAACTCGTCCAGTTTTGCTACGCGCGAATTAAAGTATTATATCCTACCCTACCCTGAAACTCTTAACACAGATTCATTGTTTTTAGAATTATATTTTTTTTCCAAGGATAAAGCTGTAATTTTATATTTTTCTATTATTTATATACTAAAGTTTGTTCTTTGTGTTTTGACGATCTTATCGCAGTATCATTTTTATCAAACAAATGCAACTATTGTGAAAAAAAAAAAAAAACTGCGATCTAAATTACGATCTGTAATTCTTCTGTCTCGTGCCATTACTGCCGATTTTATCGACCATGTAACATAATGAAGAAACGTAGAAATGAAAGAAGAAGAAACGATAGAAAGAACATTAATATCTATTAAACTAGCCTCGTCGTCATCTTTTACGATTTCGGAGCGACGCACGAATATTATCACCTCGTCTCATTCTTAATCCGTCTGATCGCACTTTTATTCCGCGCGATTTCAAGTAGTTTTATCGACAATGTAACGTGACGGGAAAAACGGCAAAAGACCGACGGCAAAGTAGGTCGACGCTTTTAATGCAATGCCAAGGCTTCTCTGTGCACACGTAAACAGAAATGGGTACATGTAGATTACGATAGATAGAAGACGCGCTAGAATAAAGTAGAAAAGATAATACAGCGACAACTGCGGAACGCATTTTCAAAAGGAAAAGCCTTGTTGTCGGACGCTTGTTAGTTGTCGCTTATCGTCGCGTTTCGCTTCTTATCCCGATTCCTAGTGGACTTTCTCTCGTTTCTTCTCTCTCTTCTACCGCTTCTCGTTTTCAGACGCTCCGTAATCCTCCTCCGGTTACTTTACAGCGTTGCGGAAAATCGTATTTGTTCGCAAATACCGCGGTGTTACCGCTATAACTATTCCCAGAACAATTCCATCGGCGCAACTGTCAGTCTCCCAATGTGGTTCAGCGATCTCGAGCGGAATCCTCGCGAGAGCGACGTGATCGAGAAAAAGATTCCGATGTGCGCGAAATGCTGCTGCTCTCTTTCTCTCTCTCTCTCTATTTTTTACTTCATTTTTTTTTGTTATTAAACATACTACGTCGCAAAGCGGAGACATTAAAAATATATATAAGCTACTGAGAATAATTTATTAAGAAGAAATTTGTGTTCCTCTTCTATTTTTAATACAACTTCTATTTTCAATATACTTCATACTTCTCTTTTTTATTTCTTTAATAGGTTTTTAGTTTTTTCTAATATTTAAAAGCAAACCTCGGATTTTTATTATTTAAAGTATTGGAAATTGCGATGACCGCAGTGCAGTCGTATATATATATTGAGGATTCAGAGAGAGACGAGTATATATAACATATATATATATGTCGTTATTTCCAATATATACCGAATCGAATTTCAATATTTCACACAAGTTAGGACAAAAAAAGTCTCTTTATGCGAATACGTTTTTACACGTGTGCGGTAATGCGAAATTCATAAGTCGCGATTTATAAATCTTAAAGCGTAAAATGCACAATTGTGTAACGTATGATATTTCGAATCGCATTATTTCCGTTCTTTAATCCACTTAAGGGCTTTCCACTCGCACCGGAATAAAACGAGAGACTACTTTTCTTTTTCCGCAAAAGGAACTCTTACACAAAGTTTTAATGCATGCTCGTATTAAGTTTTAATTACAACGATCAGCCCCGGTATAAAATAGTTTGACCGTTTAATAAAAAATAAGTTCGGTCATGCACTTTTATGTTCAAAGAATTTTCCGGTATGATGATCAAAGCGACAAGATGATACGAACGAGCGAGAAAGAGACACGGAGAAAGAGAGGAGGAAAAAAGAGAAAAAAAATAGAGAGAGAGAGAGAGAGAGAGAGAGAGAGAGAGAAAGAGAAACCAGAAAAATGTTATTTTTCCGTGAGTAAAAACGATAAGAAGAAAAACATATCGCGAATAAATACATATGTCCCCGATCGAACTGCATTTCTTTTGACAGATGCTGCTATTCTACGAAGCGAGATATGATAGTTTTGTCAATGGAGTTTTCTTTTGAAAAAATATTTCTTGAGAACTATTTTCAATACAAGAACTAATATACAATATATACAATATACAATATACAATATATAAAAGTGATATTAATATGTTCAATATAAGAGTAATATTAACACAAGAGAGGAAACAAAAATCTTTAATTAAACAAATAAATCAGTCTACAAAACTTTTTTAATTGAGTTTTAATATTTTTACTACTAAAGTAAAGTCTTGAAATATATGAAGAATACATCACACATACATAAAAATGTCTATTAAAATTTGTCAAAACATTGACATTATCTCCGTAATATAAATTTTAAAAACTTGTGTGACATGTCAAATATTTTTTTATGCTTTTAAGTACTTTCTAGAATCATGCATGTGTCGTACGCGAACAAATATGTGATTATGATCGAATGTCATTTACAGATCTCACTCTGTGTGTCACACGAATAACATGAACGTGAGACTAATTCACGTCTGAACAACTCCACAATCGATTCTGATAATCGAGGACAAATAGAAGAAGAATTATTTGACTGTCAACTCGCAATACGTTTCCCAACATGGTAGCGAGCGAGCTATTTTTTTCCAGTAATGATAATCGTAATATCATTGATGGGGCTGTAACTTGCAGACTGCGTAAGGAAATGACAAACGTAAGATTATGGAAACCGTAAATCTCACAAACGACTGTCAGGTTGATGATCTATTATCATGATTTATAGATCTCGTAAAAGGCTCTGATAACGTTGTAATAGTAAAAGAGCTCGATAAGAAGCTGCAGCTATTTTTTAATCAGATTTTAAATCTATTTCTGTTGTCAAAAGATTAACAAAAAAGAGTTTTTGTGAATGTCGAATAAATTTTATATTTTTTTTAAAGTGTTGATTAAAATACAATTTTTCGATAATAGGATTTTTAATAATAGAATTTTTGAGATGTGTCCAAAACATTACATGCGAATTTTGTTTGCTTTGAAATTCTCGCAGAGAATAAATTAGCAGCTATAGTTGATGGAAAATAATTTAGCAGTCACGAAAGTGGAGCAACTCGTGGCGAAAGGAGAAGAGATATAACTAGGTAAGAAAGCCGCATAAGCAACTAGAGCGAGACGCGAATGTCGTTTACTCGGAGAATAGAAACACTCTGCTTTGTACTTGCACGCGGCGGCGGCAAAATTTGTTAAATTACGTCAGCAGACCAATTTAGTGACGGGAATTAACGAGAACCGAACTTAATTGTCCGGCAATACCGACGCAATCTTCGATAAAAGATATAATTCTCAAGTGTTGATCATTGCGTTATATGTAAAATTCCGTTTTCTTTTGTATCATCTGTTGTGATTTATTCTCTCTCAATAACGCGATTCTTGAAATATCAAATATTTTTTCGATTCAAATTTATTTATAATAAATATTTTCAATTGTAAAGAATTTTTTTTAAGTGTTTTATCATGAAAAGCTTCGGATTTTCATAGTGAAGTTTTTCCCTAAGATTTCCCTAAGTGAAAATTTTCTTGTTACGTTGTTGGTTATTAATGGCCTTGCTGTTTGTTCATTTTATGACGAAATCTGAAATAACGCTTCGCGACGTAAATCGGAAATACAAGAAGCTCTTTTTGTTGCGAAAATTATGGCTTGAATGCACCGAAGAGACGATGGTGTCTGGCGAAGACAGATCGGTTTACGTCGCCAGCGTGATAACATCGCCTTTCTCCATAAAATAATGCACGAGATCGCGTGCCTTTTATCTCGGAAAGTATATCCGTATATGGACGTTATTATATTTCCATGAAAATATATCGGCGTTATCTATTTTCTCGCATATCCGGAAATGTTATCCGGATGTATTTTGCACAAAAAAGAGAAGTTTTCCCTAAGAGACCGCAAGAATAGTGCGTTTACGACGCGCGTCCGATTATTCCTTTCCGAATATTTCGAGACTGAAGTGTCTATTTCTGAATTCGGAATGTGTGTTTTACAGCGATTTTATATTAAAAAAAACTCACACAATAAAATCCTGTCGTACAAATTTTATTTTCATATGTCAAACGTTAAGTGCGTTCTCTAGATGCGAGTTTAATGACCGTTTATCATCACCGTTGTCACAATTGAACTGACGCGTAGTTGTGCATGAATCGACGAACAGAATCCGTCCGGTTCAAACCGGATGATTCAAACGAGGTCTGGGCTAATGAACGTCGAGAATTTTAAAAACCAACGACGTTAATTACGGGCAATACGCGGTCTTCGGTAACTTTACTCGAAGAGATGACCTCTTGAAACTCGATGCGATCGACGTAATTGTGTTCGTTAAATATTCCGATTGCGTAATTCATTCTTTCGCCAATTCTATTCTGTATTCTTCTTTTGTGAGCTTTAATCAAACCTGCGGTGTTATTACCTTCACAAAAATTTGCCAATTAGACTAAAAACTGGAACGACTGCGAGTACCAATAAATTAATCATTTATAACAATGTGAAACATTGTAATGAGAGAACTCAAAAGAGAAAGAACTAAGAGAGAAAATTAGGAAGATCACAAAACGTGTATTACATATTTGGTCGGCACAAAAAATTCCCTGTAGAAACGAAGAAGAGAGAGATAAAGCGTGTCGATTTCATGTATGTATGTATATTTTATCTCCCAACGCTCGTAAATAAAATAATACAGACGTGAATACGCTCGGTCGTATTGAATTTCATATTTCAAACTTACGGCAATTACCGCCCAATACGGTATTTTATTGAGTGGGCGGCGGCTGGCGATTATTGGCCGTCGATTGATTTACGTTCCGGTGGCACGTGTGTATCTGCCCGCACGTTCGGTTTTAACACATGTCGCGTGTACCTTGCGGTAAGACGCAGCGGCTGCGAGGACTTGTGTTTCTATTGTTATACAAGAGCGGCCTCGAGTCGGATTTGTACACGACGCACATTCTCATGTTAAATTGTTACGCTTTGTATAGAATTTTAATACATTATTGGCAGAGAGAGAGAGAGAGAGAGAGAGAGAGAGTAATGGTAAAAAAGAAATATTATTATTTAAAATTGCATCTAACTTATAATGACATATGTATAGTTTATAGTTTTATAAACAAGATTTTTGTCTCTCTCACTACTTCTCTCTCTCTCTCTTTCTCTCTTTTTTTCCGTCAATTTCAAATAATGGTCTTTTTGTTTTCACCATTGAAAACTGCGGCAGTTTTCTATCAATCGATAGCATTTAATTTTAGCGCACCGACCGAACGAGTAAACGGCTGTGCAAACAATAACGAGATTAACTGGCAGCGGAGTTTGCGACGATCTTTATGCGCGCCGCTTATCTCATCCTGGCTCTGGTCCGCTCATAAATCGCAAAACAACATCGGATTGAATTAACACATCTCTTCAACATCGCTTGGAGAGACGTCAACGTCTAACGTTACATTATCGGAGGCAATTAAAGTCTCCGTTGGTGTTTCACAACGAACAAATCTTGACGATAATAGCATCGTCAAAATTTCCCTTCCTCGCACACCAATTGTTGAAAGCATACATCTTATTATAAATAAAAACAAAGGAGAATCACACATGGTTCTTAAAATTTGATTGAAACAACAATTCGTTGTCACAACTCGCAAACTTTAGATAATTATTGGATACAACTGCAGACTCTCGCGGCACTTGTTAAATCGAGAGTGTCGTGGGAAGATAGATCCAGTGAAATTTAAATAATCGGCAATTACGAACAAGCCAAGCGTGAATTTCGCGCGAAAGCTTATCCGCCCGCCGGTCGAGCACACCGACGCTATGCCGATGTAATTTCCTGATGCATGACCGCACCAACGCCGACGCCGCAGCATCCGATCTAATGCTGCAGCGCGCACCAATCGAGAAACTATAGGTATGCCAACAAGACTCGGCGACCGCTGAACATACATAAGTGGTCTCTCGTGTTGACAAGAAGCACTCCGATCGTTCGTTGCAATTTCTCATGGAATTTGAATTCCATGAGAAATTGCGCGCAATCACTTTCTGGAACAACTTACGTATTCTCAGAAATTTCAAATCTTGTTTGAATTATCTCGCGGAAAATATAAAAAGAGCGTTACTTAAAACGAATTTTTTTTAAATTTAATTCTAATTTAATTTAATTTATTAAAATTGTTTCTTAATTTAGTTAGTTTTCTCTTTGAGAAATTTAGTAGACAATTTTTTTCGCTACATAGACAAGAGCGGATTAGAAAAAAACATTTTCTAGTTTAATGAATTTTATGTAAAACAAAAAAATGATATTGTTTTTACTTTTGCCGAGCACAATGTTACCGTTTGGAGATGTGATGACACATCGATGGGTAACGTTATGGGTCGCGTCTACATGTAAGCCGTTTTGCGATGCGTGTTTACAGGAGCAGATGAAGGAAGCCGACGCATAAATTTCATCACATGCACAACTCGATCAGATCAATCTTGATTATGTGCATGTAGGCGTGTCAATGGTCAGACGAAACGCGCGTAAATCATGGAGGCGCGCCGCAAAACGGTTTACGTCAATCCGCGTCCATAGTATCCGTTTAAGCGTACCTAATCGCAAACGAATAAGGTGCATAGGGGCGAGTGCATATTTCCGGATATATCGGTTGGTAGATATCAATAAAATATCACGTGTATGTGTGAATAAATTCTGAGCAAGATCGAACAGATATCAAAACCGAAAATTTTTGACTGACTTTTTTTGTTGTTGCTTGCAAATAATCGCGATTGCGACTGAAGTCTCGTGTCAACTCGGATCTGGAAAAATATTTCTCTCATTTATCACGAGACAACACAAACCTCTGTTAGAAAATTTCCGAAGATATTCAATATTCAAAATATCATACGCGTGTCTTCTCTTCCTTTCGAGTTCGGTATATTTGCGATTTCACGCAAAACAATTTGCGAAACACTCGACAATGAACACTTCCCAATGTCACTCGACTAGCGAATACGTTGTGACTGATGCGGGAATCGAAGATAGAAATTGGAGCGCGCTCCTCCGTGTGCTTCAACGAGATGTAAACAAAAACGTATTTTTGATGGTCCTGCACTTCGTTATATGCACTTTGACGGTTGCGCGGTTTGCGGTCGTCTGTTTTTATACAACTCTATTTCGCCCCGCAGACATGTAGTCTCTTCGGTCAAGTAGTCCGAATACGGACGGAGATCGTAAAACTGGCAGAATTGAAAGGTTCTGCCAATTTATTTAAAATGAAACGATTCGAATTCCTGTATATAAAGCAAATTCACTTTTCGAATTATGCAACACACTTTTGATTGTGGCTCGGTGTCTGAAATTAGACACAATCCAAACAATCGTCGGTTTACAATGCGCCTATACAAACTCAAATTCGTTTTTCGCCTTCACAGCAGCGTACCGAAAAGCAAACCGATAACGATACTCAGTTCCCTTCAAAAATTTGCTGTATTAAAAAAAAAAAAAAAATTGAGTTCAAATAAGAATCGAATCGGCAACTCTTTTGAGTGGGTGTCGCCCGCAACGAACTCTGACCTTTGATCTTGTGTTGAGCATTCGAAGCAATGCTTCACGTTTTGCTGATCAAAGGACGCCGTTGTCGCCTCGCCCGGTGCATTTGCATGCACACGTACGTATATATATATATCTTCGTTACGCGTGTATGCAGTGTGCTTGATACAGCTGCTGACGGTCGCCGTTTTTCACGATGACTGCATTACGAGGCGAACGAGAGAACGTGGAAAGAAACATCGTGTGATGGCTGACAAAATCAGATTTTTTGCGAATAAGGCTGATCTATGTTTAACAACAAGAGTCTCGCGCAGAATTAAACAGTATTTAATTCTTTTGCGACGAAATGAGTTTGAAATTTTAATACGCTTTTTGAAATGCAAAACTCTTTCGAGTAAGGCTCTTAATTATCTGTTTTTTTTTGCACACGCTGTAATTCAACGGAAAGTTTGGTGGTTTTAAAATCCTAAATTTTAATCTTTAATTAAATATTAATTTGCATAACGTGGCTAATTAATAGTTTAGTCGGATGGCTAATGGCAAAACTAATATACAATAATAGAAAGCACGAGAGAGATTCCGTTTCGCAGGTTACAGGTTAATATTTCGTTTAGTGTTTCAAATTTTCCACACTCGAGGGAAATGCTCGCCGTTTATATCAGCTCTGTGTATCTAGCTAAATGTTTCACGTGTGTTCGATCAATTTCCTTCTTCCTCAAACAGAATGTTTAGAGAGTAGATGTCACAAAGTAATTTTTCACATATAAAAATACATTTGTGTGTTCATATTTTTCAAATAATTGAATGTCTTATTCATTTACAATATATCAAGTCTGAAATATATTTTTCACCACGCCAGGTTTGGCCATTTAGTAAAGCTCAACACTTTTGGTTTTTTTTTTTTTTTTATCTTTTATCAAATGTTAGTATATAATACCATTTGATAAAAGATAAAAAAAAATAAAAAAATAAAAAAAAAAACAAGTGTTAAGCTTCACTTTACTAAATACTGGACAATTGGATCTATAGCGAGATATCGGCAATTTAAAAACATACAGAGATACTTCACGGCGATATATATGCACACCTTCTCTGTCTCTCATGTGCACACTATCGATTCATCCCACGGCCTTGTGCTTAATTGAATTAGTATCGGGCTAAAAAAGAGTGACCTTGAGTCAATTAACGGCGAGACGGAATAAGACAGAGTGACGCTCTTCGTTTAAGTAACAAAAGAAGAAAGTTCCTCTTTAAGTCGCGATTACTCTCCACCCAATTAGTATATGATCTACCCGACGCCCATATTTCGCGGGCGTGCAAAGTAGCGTAGGCTATTAATTTTGCGAACAGTCGCAAAAAGTTGACGATAGCTTTGAAGACAAACAATTCACGCTTGTCAAAGTGACATAATATGTTTTACAAAATTTACAGAAATGTGACATTACATTTATTAGCGTAAATAGATGATCTTGTATTGTCTTTTTTATATTGCTTTATACTCTTTTGCTATTTTCATCTTCAATTTTTTAAATTAAACATCGTGTGTTTTTACAAACTGTTAGTGATATTAAAATATTTTTCATTGTTACTCTACACGGAAAAAAAATGATGTTGAATCAACAGCATCAGTTTAATTGGAATATATCCTGTTGATGCAACATCAATATTATTGTACTACACACAGCAGATTAATTGCTTCTAGACATTAAATCAATCTCATATGCAATTGAATCAACTATTTAATTTTGTGAAACCGAATTAGCGGGGTGCGATAATGCATTACCGGCATTTGGACGGGCTGGCGAACCGTCGGGCACGACGATCTTGTGCTGCGACTTCGGCGTGCCCTCGCTCATGGTAGTTTCGACACGTCTTCGATTTTCCACCAGGTAGGGGTGGGAAACACGAGGCCCCCTCTTCTAACTGCTGCCCGAAGCTCAGTGCCGTGCACGCTTCTCCGATCCCCGTGCGCTTTGTAAGATCCCTGTGATCCAGACAATGGATATTCCTCTTCTTCGATTTGTTATCCGAAATCGATCACACGGATACAGATTTTGCAGACGGAATGCACTTTTGTCTTGCAATGTACGCGTAGAATCGACCCTCAAAATGACGATCGATGATCGTTTTCACTTACGAGATCGAAGATTCTTGGCGATGAACGAACGAAGCCGATTTACCAATTGTTGATTTGAGAAACTTAACCAAACAAGATCGTAAGATCAATGAAATTGGAAAGGGGAGGGGGGACTTTTTCGGAAGTTAAATCCTTGTGATCGATTGTGCCAATCGCGCGCGTTTTATTGTTCTTACAACGATGATTCGATCATCGACGCACTGCTCGGCAAGTCGATTAAACGTGTATGGATCGATCGATGGATTTTCATAGATCGAAATGTGAAATTCGCGAAACGAAGCTCCTCCTCTCGCACGACGAGAGACTCGCCGCGAGCACTCGGCGCGACTTACTTTCCACCTCGATCCCTCTCACCAACCCTCTCGCGATCTGGGAGGAGCCGACGCGCGCCGCGCGACACGGTAGCGAGATCGGCGTACGACCGCGAGGCGGGAGCTCTCAGTCTCTCAGCAAGTGCATCTCTCTCTCTTCTCTCTCCTTCTCTCGCAAGCTGTGTCACAAGGTCACGAGATCACTGGGTTCGGCTGGATTCACGCGCGCTGGCGTACGTACGTTCGATCGATCGGTTGGTTGGTTGGTTGGTTGGTTGGTTGCTTGGTTGGTTG
>QVOB01021824.1:0-12980 GCA_014839585.1 Pseudomyrmex concolor
AAAAAAAAAAAAAAAAAAAAAAAAAAAAAAAAAATGAAAAAACAAAAAACTAAAATAGGAAAGACATAAATAAAAGCAAGTGCAAATAACGACAGTCCAGTACGTGTAACGTCCGCTTCCAGTAATGCCAATCAGGTCAAGGGAATCACGGCGACGCGTGCATAAAAGTTATGCACACACGGCTTTCAGTTTTTTGAGCATATACACATATGTACGGCACGTCACATACGTGTGTACGATTGTGTGCTTGTGCGGAGCGCTATACATCAATGAGCCACAATGTCAAAGCCCATTCCAAATAGCGTAGAACGGATATGGCACGATCCGCGTGAGCGTTTCGGCGAATGAATGAAAACAAATATGAGCTGTCGAGAAAAATTAATTTATGGACACGATAGATATATGTATATATATATATATATATCACGTAGCATGCGGTGTGATTTTGATTAATTACATAATGAACGAGCGATGATTCGACAAAAAGGAAAAAAAAGAACGTTAATAATGGCAATGAGAGAATGAACAATTATTTGCGAACGTGCGCTCGAAGCACCTGAAGCAAACTTCATTCGCTGTGCGCTGATTATACTTAACGGTATTCCGTCGTATCTTGCTTGAGATTTAGATGATGAAGATTATCCGCTAGATATATTCGAGATACGCGAGATACTGATTTCTCCTATCCGTTCTAACAATATATCGATCCTCTGAGAGGACTGTTTCGCAATCCTATCACGTATCAGCATTTGGCAAATAACGATCGAATGGAACAACATTAAGTGAGTGCTTTTACCTGTTCTGAGCGATTTTTCTAAGCGTGTCCGGACTTCGTATCAGCTTGTCTAGAGTCTGCGTGAGATTGGCGAAGGTCGGTCGATGAGTACGTTCTTTCTGCCAGCAGTCGAGCATCAGTTGGTAGATAGCTTCCGGACAGTCCATCGGCGCCGGAAGCCTGTAACCCTTCTCGATTGACTTTATCACATCTTGATTCGACCAGTTCCAATACGGCCTCTCGCCGTACGACATCACCTCCCAGCAGACGATGCCCATGCTCCAGACGTCAGAGGCGCTTGTGAATTTACGGAACGCTATCGCCTCCGGTGCCGTCCACCGTACCGGGATTTTGCCACCCTGGACATAACAAATGGCAGATAATAGGCCGTCGGTTATCGGTGGAATTACGGATGATGGGAACTGTTTGGATTGATTTTGACTTCGTAACTCGAATCTGTCGCTCACCCTGGTCGTGTAAGCTCCCTCCGTAGCGCTTTCGATCTCCCTACTGAGTCCGAAGTCAGCGATTTTGCAAACCAGGGCGGCGTTGACTAACACGTTACGCGCGGCGAGATCGCGGTGAACGTAATTCATTTCCGCGAGATACTGCATGCCGCTTGCGATGCCGCGCAACATCCCCACCAGTTGCAACACCTGGAACTTGCCGTCGTTCGCGCGCAGAAAAGTGTCCAGGCTACCGTTTTCCATGAACTCTGTGATAATCATCACCGGATTGCTCTTCGTCACCACGCCCTGTAGGAATATCACGTTTGGATGCTCGAACTGGCCCATTATCGACGCCTCTGTCAGGAAATCGTTACGAGCCTTGTCCGCGGAGCCCGGCTTCAGTGTTTTTATTGCCACGTCTATTTCCGTCCGTCCGTCAGGAGGCAACTTCAACTTCCCTCGGCAGACGTCGCCGAATTCTCCGCCACCTGTGTGACCGTAATCATCAAGAATGTAATCAAGTTTCACATCAAAATCACAGTTCGTCGCGCTGTATATTTTTTAACGGAGATAATAGAGAGAAATCCGTACCTATGATGGCCTCTATCGTAATATATCCGGCGTCGATCTCGCGTGCGAATTCCCGTACAGCCTGATTCGGGTCCTCGTAAGTGTGAGGATCCACGTAACTCCTTGCACCTGCACCGCCTGCGCCGCCTGCGCCCGCCGCGGCGACCCCCACTGCAGGTGTGAACAGCGGCGTGGTCACTGCAACGTCACGAAAACAGAGTTCATTATATTAACACGAGGGCCGGTGGTGCGAAATTTTGACAGTAACTTTCGACCGCGCGTCTCAACACTCGCTCTATCGCTTGGCCAACCGTGTCAAATCCGCAAAATAAAAAAAAAACAAGGAAACACTCACACAATCTCTCTTGTGTCAACGAGTTAAAAATTTTCAGTATAACAAAACCAAGACAAAACAACCAAGAAAGCCAAACGCAGGTGGATTCTAAAATATATATCTCTCCTCTTTTTTTTTTTTTTATTCCCACTTCTAACAAAAGAATTATTCTTGTCTGTGTTTTATCTATATCTCATAGAATCTGTTCTGTTTTAATGTTCGAACGGTGTCTATGTATGCTAGAAAGAATTCGCGCATGTAGCCAATCCGCATGCCAATGCACATCCTCTCTCCTCTCGCATGCGCTTGCGAATTGTCTCTGAGAATCATTGCGATGCATTTGAAAAAAGTTCAGCAATCAACACCGCTCGTTTTGCCGGATGTTACAATCGATTCAAACAGTTTGTCTCCAAATGTAATTTTTCTGGCGCGCTAGTTTTCTTGTTTGAAAGTTAACTCTTTTTTTTTTTTTAAATAAATCTCTGTATTTGAATCGTCGCAGAACATCCGAGCATTGCATTTCGCATTACACAGTGGTAGAAAAAGAAAAGCGATCGCAAAGCACGATCACCTAAAGACAAAAAGGAAAAAAAAAAACTAAAAGGTATCAAACTAAAATGCAAGAACATGATGCAATTGCGTGCAAAACACGGGGGCCGCGCGCCATGCTTTTACCACTCGCGAACTTTTCATCCATATCGCATATCTAGGACAGTGAAGAAAGAAAAGAATGGAGCGTAGCGTAACTAAAGCGAAACTATACCAAATACGTGGAGAGCTCGGTGTGTGAGTGTACGGGTGTGCTGCGTTGTCATATTTTTTGTAGCATACACGTCGTGTCCGCGATTTCTTCCTCGATCGCAAAAAACAAAAAAAATGTTAGGTCGGAAAAATTGGGGGAAGCAAAGGACTTACGCGAGGACTCGCTCTTGTTGTTGGTATGGGTTGTCACAATCGGTGAACTGTCCATTTTGCAGTGCACTGTGAACAACACAACAACCAACACACTCATTGACAAACAGCAAAACAAAAAAAAGCGACGGATGTTTTAATGATGATAATTGTTTTTTGGCGTTTGGTTTTTTTAATGACGTAAAAAAGCAAGGGAGTTTTTAAAAAATATCTCGGCTCGACCACAAATGAGTGGCCACATGTAATTAAAAACTGGGAAAATATGACTGCGTACTCGATGTTGAAATGGATTTTCCACTATCAAAACAACTAAGTTCGAAAGATACGCATTTGATTTGGGATTTTTTTCACGTTTGTTTGTTTTTTCCGATTTGCTTTGCAAATAAATTTTTAGGAAAAAAGCACATTCAGTAACACACACTGACAAATGATACACATGCAATTATTAATTATTTACAAACAATGCGATGCAACATACGTAAGCACAATGCGTGAGCACGCATAACGTGTTGTCTACGAAAGTTATTTAGAACAGTGTCGTGCAAAATGTTTTTACACGTGTGTATTTGACGTGTTCGTGTGCATGGGTGTGCGTATGTACGTGTAATGTGGTATGTGCGTGTGTTCAGAAGCGTAAGAGTTTCGATTTAGAACTGAATAGTGTGTGATGCATGTACCAGGGGTTGCAAAAATAATCTACACAAAATTGAGTTCCTAGAAAACAAAACTTGAGGTGTTTGGAGAAGACTTACTGTAGGTCACAACTAGTCCTGTAGTAGCAGGCGATTGTGTACATTGTTTCATTGGGTTTTTTCATGGATTTTTCATGGAGGCAGGTTCGATAGATTAGGGGAATCGCACATGAAAAGAGAATCGAAAGAATTTGGTTAGAATAATGGCATTCAGGCGGCGGGGCCAGATTAGTTGTGAATTTTGGATTTTTTTTTGTTCTTTTGTTTTTTCGAAAGCGATCGTTTCTCTTTCATTATTGTCCCTTTGTCACGGACAAATATTTTCAGAGCCCGACTGCTTTCTCTTCGCACATTTCTCTCTACGGTGTTACAAAAAAAAAAAAAAAAACGTTTAGCTATCTCTCTTTTCCTCTTTCACTCTCATCCGCAAAACAAATCTCTACGACACTGAAGGGAAAATGTTCAAACGCATTATCGTGGGTCTGTCTGTATACTGAGGTATAGTTTCGATACTTGCTGGAACTAAGGGGGCCAGTGATTCCAATATTAGTCACAAGACACGAGGGCGCAATGAAACAATTATGAAAGTGACAGTGGGGGCAGGGATGTAGTAGCGATGAGTGAATTCTTCAACAATAGAAACTCTCTAGGCAAAATGCGAACGTACCTTCGCCGTTTCTGTACTCCAGGGTGTCGCAGTCGCTGGGCTGCTTCTTGTTGCACTCGTCTGAGCCCCTGCTGCAACGAAATCGCATAATATCAAGTGAACCGAGAAGAGATCGAGAAGAAACGACTTTATCGCGCGTCGAAACGTTAATAAATTCATGACCGGTTTCTTTTCTAATTGTAAAAATGTAGAAAATGCGTTTTCTGAATATATTTGTATTGCAAACAATTCAATTACCTTCTGAGGAACAGAACGGCCATGATTATAATAATCACGAGGAGCACGACCACAGCGACGACCGCCCCTGCGATTATCCTAACTCGCAGGTTGTCATCCGCGCCGACATAGTCTGCGTGTAAAACGCTCACATTAGAAGGCACGAGATAACGTAAAGAGAATTGCGAACGCCGCTCACTTGCTTACCTAGACCCATCACGTGGGGTGTCTTCTTAAATACCACCGGCGTGTATTCGCCCCAGCCGCGGGTGGTCTTGGCGCGAACCTGTATCGCGTAATCCGTGGAAGGTTTGAGACCTTTGAACGTGGCGGACAGTTCGGACGTTTGAATGACGGTTGCATTAGTGGCGTCGTCGTAGCGCGGGTAACACCTCACTGTATCAGATATCGAGACGATTATTAATCCTGTCGCGCACGATCGAGCGACAATTTCGAATTGATCTCATCGCGCACTGGCGTAGCACTAACTATAAGAGACTGTAGCTTTTATTGTAAAATAGCTTTTTTTTCTTTTTTACCTTCGTATTTCTCGACGAGATCGTTCTTGTCACTGCCGACTTCGATGATCGGCGCGTCCCAGCTGATACTGAGCTCCGAGCTCTTGACGCTCGTGATTCGGACGTTGCTCACCAGACTGGGCACGCTCGCCTCCGTCGTGACGGTGATGTCCACGTATTCCGACTTGCCGACCAGCGACGACACGCCGTTCTCGGCGAACACTTGGAAGCGATAAGTGGTCACCGCGTTCAAACCGGTTATCGTGATCTTCGTGTCATTGAAGATCTCCTGCGTTGTAAAATAAAAAAAAAAAAAAAAGTTTTGCGTGAAATTTCTATATCGAGAAATAATTAGTCTATCGCGTAATATTATTTTTAATCGGTGCGTATGTAGGGCACCGTAGAAAACTCACGGTGTTGGGAATGTATTTGACGCCCATGCTGCAGGCGTCGCAGACCACTCGGTAAGTCGTGTCGGACCTGCCACCCTGCATATGCGGCGCGTTCCAGGAAAGGATCACCGTCGACTGATCGACAAAGTTGACGGTCAGGTTTTGTGGCGCCGAAGGAGGTTCTGCAAGAAGTATACTCTCTTCGAGATTTTTGCGCGTTTCATCTACCGAATTCTCTACGTTTCGCGCGCGCGTTTGAAGTTGAATAAATTATTCCTTTTATCAAACAGTTTTCATTCCGTATATAAATCTAAATTACAAAATTTAACATAGTTTTTTAACAATTTATACAAGACTTCGACTAATTACTCGAGCGCGATTATTCGTAAATTAAAAAAAAAAATTCTAAACTCCGGTTTCTTTTTCACACTTCTCGTTTTCTAATTCCCTTGTTTTAATAAGCACGTGACATTCGAGCTCGGGAACGATATTAGCTCGAGATCCTAATGAGAAACGAAAAAAAAAAAAAAAAAAAAAAAAAAAAAAAAAAAAAAAAAAAAATTTTTTTTTACTCACGTGTACAAGGCATTTTCTTGGGATCCTTTTCCGCCCGATAATAACCCGGGTCGCACCGACACTCGGTGAACGCGTAATCGGAGGCTTTGCTGTGCTCCGGACACGGTTCGCACGCGTGAGAGCCGGCATCGTGTTTGAATTTACCTATCGGGCACTCCTTGCACTCTTGCTTATCAATGTCGGCCTGATAGCCGGGCTTGCAGTGGCATCCGCCCGACGGAAGGTACCACTTGCCGTCACCTTTGCAGAGGAAGGTCGGCTCCTGGATCTTGACGGCGTTCGCGACGCAAGTGCCGATCGTTTGTTCGATCACCGTGACCTCCTTGCCGGTCGGCGTAGCCGGGAAATGGGCAAAGTTCACCGAGGTCTCGGGACAGCTGATGTAATACACTTTGATGGCGAGGATCGATATGCACGCGCCCTGATCGCGGAACGCGAAGTAAACGCCTTTTTTTGTTACCGGAATCGACTTCACTTCCGTATTTATCACCACCTCGGTGTTCGTGTTGAACCTGCCCTCGCCCGCGGCGATGCGACCTAATATGAAAAATCGTTCCATTGACTTAACAAAATATTTATCCTAAATACTGAAAACGAGTTGAGGAAAAATTTATACGAAATAATACGCGGAACATAAATTAGAAAAATTTCCAATTTCTATTTTCTATTTTTTATAGTTTCTCTAAAACAAATTTTTATTACGTTCTCTTTTTTTTTTTTTTTAAAGCGAGCTTTAGAAAGTAAAGTTCCTTGTGAGGTTTTGAGTTAATCCTTCGATCTCACACTTTATTACATCGTTCACTCACCGATAAGTTTATAACTCTCAGGCTCCCACGGAGGTGGCTCCTTGGTGGCGGCGTCGAACTCGTAATAGAGCAGACTGAAGGTCTCCTTGCAACTAAGAGCGTTTCCAGGGAACAGCGAGCAGTCGCGGGTCGTGAATTTGATTTCTATGTACATGCGGTTCGCCGGGCCCCTCTCGATGAACGGCGTCCACAGCCAGTTGTTAACGTTGTTGTACGCCACGTCGCACACAACGTAACTCCGCCAATTTATTCCCTTGTCGAAATTCGTGAAGGATTCCTCGACCCACTGCAACAACACGAAAAACACAAAGAAATGAGAAGTCGGGGAATGTTTCAGGAAAAAAATCTCTCTTTCTTCTCGCCTATTTTTTTGAGTAAGTGTCTAATGATGTGACCTGTTGGTAGCCTTCCTCCCAAGCAAGTTAGAAAAAGTGTCTTTGAAAAATATCCCAGGGAAAGTGATTATGTGTGTCCCGTTACGCCAGTGAAAATTTTGTTATTCTGACCCAATTTTCTCTGGTGTTACCACCAACCGTGACAAAAGCGAGAAAGCACCACCCGTCGTCATTGTCGTCGTCGGTCGACATCGACCGACCGTAGAATCCACCCTCGGTAAATGACGAGGCGGAGAAGACCGGGTCGTCGACTTGCGACAAACAGACCGCAAGGAATTACCGGCGCGCGTTACCATTAGTTTTATTGCCCCCCTCAGTTCTCTCGGGCTCGTCCCGAGTGCGACCGCAAAAAGTTCCGACCGGAGCAAGAAGGATCCATCGTCGTCGTCTTCGTCGGCTTCTCAGCTCTCGCGTATTTCATACTCGGACCAGGAAAGACTCGGCAGGTAAGGAGTGACAAAAAACGGGTAGAACCGAGGCGGAGAGGCCGCGTGCATGTGCGTCTCTGTATGTGAGCCTCTTATCCAGAAGATTTCCTCGCGGACGTGTTTCCGGCAGGCGGGCTGCAATAAATTCAGCCGCGCCGGCTACCCGGTTGCAAAAGGGAGATTATTACGGGGACGATGACGAGGTCGAAAAAATTTCATTAAAGCACTGCCGGCGAAAAAAAGCTTTTTCAGCGAGACTGCGCGCGGAGTAGCCGGGACTCTGGAGGAACAGCGTTCGCAATTCGCCGTCGTTCGCGCATCGAATTACGATCCTCTTCGCACGCCTCCGATCGCAATTAATAGTTTTTAGCGGGAATCGCGAAACTGGATTTTTGCCGCTCTTAAATGCGGCCGCCGCGCTTCGTGTGTGCTTTCTTTTGCGGCAAAATATATATATATCTCCTCTACGTTCTCGTCTCGCGAGTTTAATTAAATTAAAATAAATTAGTGCATGTGCGAGAAGCATTGTTACGTTAATTGAATATGAAATATCTAATGTTAAATATATTTTCAAAAATCAACATAAATTGCACATTTTTGTGAAACATGACAATACAAAATTCAGATATATTACGCATGTTCTATCCCGTCTCTAGCCATTTTTTTTCCTATTTTTCTACCAATCAATATTCATATTCCCGTTCAAGAATTAGTAGAGAAACGAGAAAATGCACTACCAGCGCCGCGTGTTTATTTCGACGCCTCTGCCGAGGTTCTTTATCGTCTAGGAAATTTCATTAGTACGGTAAAATTCATCTTCCTTTTCGAGCTGGGCGCTCCATGGCCGTGTCTATGCCCGCTGCTTTTATCCCGCTGCAAGCTTGCAGCTGGAAAAAAGGCGGCGGAGAGACGCGCGCGCGTCGTTAACGCCGCGCGGCATTTAATTGGATCGCGCCGAGAGTCGTCCTCTTTTTAACGCGACGCGTCGATTTTTCGGCGAGACGGATTTCCCACCCTGCGTGACCGCCCGTGAAATTACTCATCGGAAGGAGAAAGAGAGAGAAAGAGAGAGAGAGAGAGAGAGAGAGAGAGAAAAAGACGATTAACCGCTGCCATATCTCATTGCGATCTCACAGCGTCGTCGTTTCCGCCACTCGTGCACGCACAGATGCAAGATGTATTTTTCTCACCGATATTACCATTGGAATTCCGCTCCTTATGTCGCGCGAGATTGGATTAATTAAATTATTTTATTTAATAATTTTTGATTAATTAATTAAGTTTTTAAAACGAGAACGAGTTACTAGGACAGTTTAGATACATCGTAAAAAAAGTGTAATATGAAAAAAAACTTATAAGTTATTTTAAATTGTCGACTGAACCGAATCTGATTAATTCTCTTCGCGGAATTTCCAACGACGAAGTTCTAGTCCGTACAAGTTAAAGTCCATAAGTGTTCGACATAATATCGGCGACATGAAAATATCATTAGATCAGTAAAATAGCGCGAATAGATTTTTTTTCCTCGCTTGCAATCGTCCATTGAATATAATAGAGATTTTTTTGCGCACGATGATCGTTTGATGATTCGAAAACTGTGCCGCGGTTAGGTGGTCTCGAGTATCGATCACACATTCTTGCACCTCGCCGCAGCAGGTAGATCTGTCTCGCTATTCTTTCCGCACAAGCGACGACGAAGGGTATAGAATAAAGGGTAGCACGTGCGAACCGTTGTCTGTTTATTTATTTATTTATTTTTTTTTTTTTACTCTTTGGTTTCCCGTGAGGAGTTAGAAACACGCTGCCGCAGAAGAAGACAGTATAAATCACGAAACCCGAATTAAGGCATATTACACTCGAATCCTACTATTTTCCGTGTTTTTTAAAGTAAAATAAAACTTTTCGATGTCTCTGTTCTGTGTGCCGTGTAATCCTTTGTTGTGGGATACAAAACTTTTACGGCAAAAATAACCCGCCGTCCCGACGGATTCTTATTACTCCGCAAACTAGCTATTTGTCTTGTTCCTTCACGGTTAGACATCTGTAATCCGCCTCGGAGAAAAGGGCCCACGGACAAAAGGTATAGCAAAATTTGGGAGTCATATGGTCGGCGGTGGCCGTGGCTACCTGCGAGCCACCCCGGAGCGCGCTCGCTTCTGTTCCTTGCCGAGGAAAAAGAAAACCATCATTCGCCGCCCATGGCTTTTCTCGCGGATCACAGCACGGCAGTAAATAGATACGAGTTGATGGCTCAGAAGTAAAGCCAATAAGCTCGGAGCGCGCGCGCGCGCGCGCTTTGGGATAAACAGAAGAAGAAGAAGAACGAAAGATAGACGTAGGATGCTGCCGCTGCCACCCTCGGATGGGGAAACTGCCCTCCGTGGCAGTAATATCGCCACCATAATCGCAATTCCGACGGCGTAGTCTCGGATAGGGAGGTCTCGGATAGGGAGGTTAGCAGGAAGTCTGTACGAAGAGTTTCACGCGAGGGATGGAAGAAAGAAAGAGAGAGAGGAGAGGACGTTACGAACTTTTAGTCCGAGGGGTTCACGGATCTTAATATATATTGAGCTCTCCTCGTATACCGAGGGTTAACCCTCGCCCTTGGGGTGAGGTTGCATCGACAGGCACGTAGGGGCTGATTCTTCTTTGTCGAGCTACGTGCATTCGGATCGCTCGCTCTTTTCTCTCACGACGGACACGTACCGCATCCAGACGCGATCGAACTTGTCTCTCCTTTCTTCTCCCCCTTGTTCTTACCGTCACTTAGCCGACACCTTGGCAGAATCGACGCTAATTGCGATCGCAATAAAATTACGTCGCGTGAAGAATTATTAGAAAATCAAATTTACCATAATGTAAGTAATTTTCATTAGCGCGTATTAATAATACACGTTGCAGCGTATATTAATATTATACATATAAATAATATTTCATTATAAATATTATATTGTTACATAATCAATATTGTTTTGTGTGTATACGAGAAAAATAAATTTATTCTTAATTTTCATTTAACTTCGTTCTTTCACATACGGAGATGTAAAAGCAACGCGCGAGAGCGACGTGAAAAAAAAGCCGTTTGCCATTTTTGGAAAATACGTAAAGAGGCAAATTTAATGAGCGTCCCGTCATTACACCCTCTCGTAGGAAGTTCATTAACTCGAACGCTCGTGGAATGGTGGCCGTTTTAAATACAATGGTACAGATATCGTCCGCGATACAATGCAGCGTCCCGGACGAGGGTGGCTCGTCGTCCGTTACGGACGAACAAGTGCACATATGTGTGTCCCCGGGCAGGGCGGCCATCCCCCGGACAGACACGGCGCAAAGCAGGCGGAGGTTGGTTACGCCACGCGCCAATCGAAAACTTTATGTAACCGTTTATTCCGCGCACCCCAAAATCCGATATAACCGTATTTCGGGGGGCGAAAGATTGGGCAGGAAGGCCGTTTAAGGAGGCATTTCCACGACTCCTCGGCACTTAACTGAGATTTCTCTCCCTCTTTCTAGCTTTCGTAGAAACGCATACGCGAATATACGCGTGTGTATATATATATATGCGAGGAGGGCGGAAGAGATCGTCGGTGAAATAAGGAGCTCGGGAGGGAGAGAAGGTGTCGGGTGAGAATTTATTTCTGGATTATTTTCCAGAGTCGGAGGGAAATGCCGCGTGGGTAGGGGATCTTCCTTCCGAGAAAAGGACAAATCGTTCTCCACCGCGGGATCGAAACGCTGCGTCCGGGAGAAGCAATTTCCAACCCGCGAGATTTACGACGCGAAGATCAACTCCCTCTCGCCCCTCACGCGCGAAGAATCGCGCGAAATTCGGCTATCCGACGCCCGATGTTTCTATTTGCCACGCCGGGGCGAAATTGTATCGGAAGGGAGGAAGGAATGGTGGAACGTCTCTCTCCTTCGTGAAGAAATTTTATTTGTGACGCAAAAAAAGTTCCATCCTCAACGATAAAAAAAAATCAGTTTCTCGATACATAAGGAATGATTGAGAAAAAAACATCGTCTGTCGGCGACAATTTTAAATTTATATTATTGGGCGCGCATATTTCCTGTGAGAATTCGCGAATGTGTTTACAGGAAGAAGATCCGCTTCGCTATGTAAGACGAGATTATAATACTTAATAACCGGGCGTTATGCCAGCTTCATTAAGTTCATCGCCGTGTCAAGAAATGTTTTTTTTCTTTTTTTTTTTTTCAAGATCCATGATTATTTTAGAGAAACGGGTTTTCGAGAGAGTGCGCCGCCTTTTTATTCGTCGTCGATGGAGTCGCTTGCTACTTGTCGGGCGGCCGACGACAGCTCGTACGTCTTGCGATAACCACCGATCCGTAATGAGCCTAACCGTCGTCGTAATATTTCGAGTTGGCACTGCGGCCGGCGTCGTCAGCGTCGCGTGTCAAAAGGGCTGAACGCCCTCTCCCTCCCTGACGAGACAGCGCGCGTCACTCGGTAACGAGAAGGGCTGAACGAGGCCACGTGGATTGAACCAGACAGGCTTAAATTTTCCCAGCGGGTCTTCTCCGCCCGACAATGTTAGAGAGAACGAAACCAAACTGATTGATTTCGATCAGTTCGATTAATTGATGATCATACGCGGATATGAAAGTAACGTAAAAAAATCGCGTACTCTTAAAAAGAATATTTTTATAATCCAGTGCAATGTACATTAAAAACTGAAAATAGGCAATTGTTTTAGATCAAAATGTTATCTCGTTTCGTTCGGTAAAAATACACAAATTTCAACTTTTTCTTTGATAAACTTTATATTGTTCTAAATATTTTAACTTCGCGATGTCTCTTTGTTATGACCTTCCATCCCAGTAATTACGAGGCAATGTCAATATACACCCTAATCGCGGCGCATATACTCGACACTATTTTCTCAAACGCCTTGCGTAAGGGTGGCCGCCCTCCGCATGGTTTTATGCTAATTCGAACGTTCACACTTGGCCTCGCTTCAACCCAGTTAGACGACGGAGGAAGCGCCGGCTTTATAAAATCGTCACGAATTAGCCGGAGGGTCCGCGCTCTCTCCCGCTCTCTCCCGCGCCGGTCGGGGGGTTGGAGTTTAATATCGAAAGGACCCGGTCGCGCGCGTCGAGCTGTGCCGACTCTCCACGCACGCCCCTGGACCTGTCAGTTTGACGTATCGCAGTCGCAGGAATCCATTATATAGTCAATTACTCCTCGTGATAGGGAACGCGCAACGGACTGCCGTTCTCTCTCTCTCT
>QVOB01021826.1:0-14586 GCA_014839585.1 Pseudomyrmex concolor
CGTACAAATAAAGTTATTAGTAATTTTTATTACAAGCATTAACATGATGCGTCTGAAAATTGCGTCGTTATCGTGATCAGAGATTTTGCAAAACTATTAAGTCATTTTTTTTCTACGTAGCTTGTTTCACATGTTTTCATTTAAGCGGGAATTCATTTTCATTAGCAGTAATAACTCGATCAAATCTCTCTCCGGTCGAGGAAAAAGCTAATGGCTTTTATTCGAACAGCATAGAGATATGTATGCGGATTTTTCTCGCAAATAATACGGTATATTGCATCGTTAGTTACGCATATAGCGGCATTATGTAAAAAAGAGAGAAAACGGAAATCTTATAACGCGTCGCAAAAGACGCATTAACCTTCGACGGTAATCGTATTGCTTATCTTTACCTCTCGGCGTAGTTGCGCGCAAAAAAAAGCAGTTGACGCGACAAGGAGAAAAAAACCACGCGGTTCTTATATAATAATCACAAATAATTTGTAAATTGCTTTTGTATATCCGGGAATCACACGTGTTTGCCACGAAAAATGGAAAAATAAATAGAATTTGTCTCTTTTCTTTTTTCCCGCGCCGTCGAATAACTCCGCACGCTTCTTCTTTGCCGATGGGAGTAACGGATGACGACGTCGCGATCGCGATCCGGAAAAGCGCGATACGTTGCTTCGGAAGAGATGCGAGGCTCGTGCACGAGCTTAATGCGGATGAAAACAGTTTGCGGAATAAAAACAGAAACAATCGCGAGATATGTATCGCCTCCGACATATCGCCGAGAAGTCCCGGATGCGGATCTATCGATCACGCGGGGAATCTCGTTTTTCATATTTCGTGATATATATGCATAAATAATCTTGGAGCTTTTTCACGCTGAACTCTCGCATCTCGTTTACATTTTTTATTTTCACAATAAATCCGCTGATTTGTGCGATACGGCCGCTATCTGGCCAATCGACAGCTACGTTCTTTCTGTAATGTGCCACCTACTCGCGCGCGTCACGATTCTCACAAAAAAAAAGTCTTCTGTCCGTAAAAGGACAATGCATCCGCAACGTGTCTATAACCACGGGGACACGTTATCCCCGAGAACTTTCCCTTCCCCGGGCGATCTTTTTCGCGGTGAACGGCACAGCGGTGCGATCGATGCCAGCGGAAAAAATGCGGTCGATGCTGCAGGAAGGACGCGACGTGGACACGCTCGAGAGAGGGTGCAGCAGGGCCGGCGCTTTCCGTGAATGCCGGCGGCTTCGTTTGATGCTTTTTATCGGGGAGTTCTGAATACCGGGCGTTTTCTCTCTCCCGCAATGCGATTGGCTTCTTCAATCGACATTGACCAATCACTGATTCCCTTTCTTTCTTTATCTTTTTAATATATATTCTTATTGTCAAATAATGAATATGTGCTCGTTGAAATAATGCAAAATAATGTTCTCGTACATGTTACATTAGAAAAGTAATTTCAATTTATCGTATCGATGTATCTTCCGATAACAATTATAACAATAACGAATATAATTTTTTGGTATGTATCTTAAAAATTATATTATAAACTATCATTGAAATAAGATTAAAATAAAATTACATCTTTTATAATTTATATATCTGATAACTATATCTGTGAAATATATTTAAAATATATTTAAAATTTTTATGAAGTCGAGAGAGAATCTTTTTTTTATTTTATAGATAATATAGATAAGCTATACATCTATAGTTACACACAATCGCACAATGTATGAAGCTTGATTCCATTAGAGAATCGTAAACCAATTTCAGTCAGTCAAATTATTCTTGAGTCTTTCAAAGCGATTTAGTTCGGTCGAATTAACCGGTATGAGGGTCGAGTGCGGAATGTTTTGCACGCAATCACTTCTGGTACTTGATTTACGAGACACCCTATAACCAGTCAGAGAACGCTCTTCGCCATCCTCTAACCGATCCTCATATTAGCGAGAGTCTAGTTCTCCACTTCCTGAAGAGATGGCGCCACCATCTCTTCAGGAATTGTGTCTTCAGCATGACCTCGATCAAGCATTTGCAATTCTTATAATAGTTTGACAAAAAAATCATGATGTCTACTAAAAAATAATATATTGTGATAAAAACATAATAAATATGATAATATTCATAATATTCATGATATTCGTATGTTCACTTTTCAAATGTATCAGTTGCAAGAGCGGCGCGATTGAGATAACGTTGTTGGAAAAAACATTAGCGTGGCGATAAATTCCGGCGCGACACGAAAGCGAAAATTAGGATATAAATCATTTCGTAAGGATGTAATAGCCGTCTGTTTATTTTCAATTTTCGCGATTCCACCGCGCGAGATGCTGAAACTAACAGTTTCGATTAAACGGTCGCGAACGATAATCTGGCGGGGCGATAAAGCGGCGTGTAACATCGTGCAATAAAATCGCAATCGCCCGCGATCGCCCGACACGACGAATTAACCACATGCTATCCCTATTTGTAGCGCTCTCGTCAACGTATCAGCGCGCAGAACGAATTAATTATGTATGTGGCGCTATTACGCCACGAGCGACCAACGACGAGCGGTGCGCGTTTGTGAGGTGAGCGCGCTCCGCGGATTTGCACAAATTGGGCCGGGAGGTAGTTAACGCCGCTCGTTTGATGGGAAGCGCCTTAATCGTGATTACTGGCGTACGCTCGCCGATTAACTGCGCGCTACGACGTGGCGCTCGAAAGAATTAGCGTGCTGGGTCATGGGTGCGAGAGCGGAGGGACGAAATTACACGGCTCGCGAGTAATTAGTTTCGTGCGTACACTGCCACGCTGTGTACAGCGGCACTTATTATTTTGATCTCGCTCTCGCTCTTTAACACGCAGAACATCCAACGAGATATCTTTCGTACACGTGTGTATATATACGAACGTTATTGCTATGTGAGATACAATCGGATTAGAAGACGAGGTTTGACTGAGGCCCACGTGAAAACTGCTAAAGTCGACAACGAGGTGGTTACAAAACGTCGGTCGCAAGCGATAGAAGAAGGCTCCCCTCGCCGTTCCTTCAATTCAATTGAATTCTATTCCGGCGTGCAGTTGATATCATTGAGGTCGCCACTTAAATCCTCATTGTCGTCCGTCGCTTATTGTTTCACCCTTCGGGTACCGAGGCGTACGTATGTATGTACATACGTACGTTTCTCTTTCACATCCGTACCCGCACCTCTAACCGGCCTGAAGGAGTGCAGACTCGAGGGTCCGTTGCAGAGCAACGAAACAGTAGCTGATACTTAAACGATGCCATTTCTCAATGGAGAGCATTAACGTCCTTACGAACCACGTTGAATGTGCGAACTTGCTCGCGCGTCAGATTTTTAGAATAAAATTATGCGCCAGCGTTAATTAATATTGCGCATATCTTTCTGTAAAATATCGTTGACCTAATAATAATTTGTGGTCGCGATATCTATTTTATATAAACAATTGATTACAAATAAAACGCAAACGATAGAACGCAAACGTGTCCTGTTTTGCTTCACTCACATCAGAATGTAAGAACGTAACCAAACCTAAATTGCTCATCTTGAGTTGTAAACGAGAAAGTCGTGCACTGTAGGCAACTAATGATTCTAAGGTCGTTGGTATAATTGGAAGAAGAGTAAAAGGAAGACCACGCGGAAAGACGAGATTAGAAGAAAAGGGAACGGGAAGAGGAAGAAACGGGGCGGCCGGTCGACGTTCTCATGTGTTACACCGCGAGGTCGATCAGCCTCGGTTTGTTCGAGCGAGCATGTGGGCCAACAATGCCCACTTCGGGGAGAGCGACCGCGACGCACTTCACTCCGTCCATTATATTCCGTACACGTTTTCATGCGACCGCCGCGGTTCTACCGGGGATATTCCCCGTCGCTGTCGACAGCATCGAAGGGTGCTCCACCGGCCGCGTGGTTGAAAGACGCTGGAGAGCACTCGTGGAAATTTGCAACGTGGCAAGTAGCGTCGAGTCGCGTAACATGGGATCTTACCTGTGTGTCCTACCGACGGCGAAGTCGAAACTGAAGTTTCGCCAACGGAAGTTTGGCGACGAAGTCCACGTGTGGCTTTAAGATTCTAAGAGAGTAGATATCCTCGCGCTAGTAAAAAAAAACATTAGAAAACAAGAAGAGTCTGTAGATAAAACATAAAAAATTTAAAGAAACACAAGATACTTGAAACATAAGATACTTCAATCACCTGTTAAACTCCTCATCTCTTCGTATCAGCTGTTGCTGATGCATATGCTTTAAGTGAACATCAAGTTCGTTCTCTCTTTTCAACAATTTGTCATATCTCAGTGTCACTTGACTAATTACGTAATGTCACAGATTTCTAATTGCTTCATTAATAAATCAACGTTAACACTTGTGAAGATGATAATTATCTTTGCGTCTCACGTGCGCACAGTTAGGTATGTATGCGTTTCAGGATAAAGTCATAAATTTTCCACAGTACGGTACAGTAAATACAATTGTGTTACTCATTAATTAAGCACTTAAGATATCTTACAGCTTCTGTGATTGCTGTATATAACCACTTTACATTATTGTCATCGGTACTTGTGATGTCGCTATCGTTCCGATTCAACCGCAACCGGAGTCATTAATTTTCATTAGTCGTTTTCATCTGTACTTTATTCAGATATCACTACTCGTGAATCTAATATAATACTAATTATATAAAAATCGCTGCTTATCAATGCCACATCATTAATTTAGCACAAGTGGTTACTGACGACAAACATAACTTCATTATTTTTGGTCGCAAGTACGTATGTAATGTAAATGTGTCATTAATGTTTGAAAAGTAAAAGTATCGATGTGCGCTTTAAAAATACCGCGGTACTCCGTGGCGATCATATAAAGGAAATTATCCCATCAGATTATGTCGTCGTTGTCATTAGAACTCTATCTCTAAAGCCTTCTCTTCATCCGAGCCATCTACGGTGCCCCTGTTAACAATTCCACTTGATTCCGTCATTGGCGACGTTGGAGTTCCTGAATGAGTTCGTAACGAGATGCACAGCCAGAGGGCTGGACCACGTCGGGGTTGCTAGCACGTGTCCTCAATGGACCAATCAAAGCTCACCCTCTTCTCGTCGAATCTCTCCCTAGCGCTCTCTGTTTTCATATATATATATATATATATCTCTCTTTCTTTCTCTCTCTCTCTCTCTCTCTCTCTCTTATCTCACTTCACCGGTGGCTTATGCATATTAGGCTAATAAGGCGCCTCAGTTCTACGATAGATCCAAGTTTCTTATACTCCCAACTGCAGAACATTTCTGATTTTGTCTAAAAATATCGATGTTCGTTTGCGATATGCTTATTGTGACTAATAAAAAGTCGTGTTAGTTATAGGGGCTAATAATTTAGCAGTGAGTTTAAAATCCGTTGCGGCTGTTTTTTTCCGCGTTCGAGCGTTTAACGAACCGATCGTGATTGCGAGAATAATAAAAGAGCGCGCATTACTTTTTCTCTATTTTAATTTGCATAATGGAGCCTTGATTTTTTTGGGTCAGTAAGAATCACTTCCAGCAGCGAGTCGAGGAATTGCCGCACTCGGAAAGATCGAACGAGATCGAGGTACAGTTCGTCGTTTTCCCAGCTAAGACGGAATTCGAGAGAGTCCGTCGCCTGGCGGCTAACGACTCGTGAAGTCGTCGCTCGTAATTAATCATCGTAATGCTAATGACGTTCCCCTAATGGTAAAATTCCACCATTTGCCCGTAATATTCGGTTGGCCTGAAAAATAGAATATCGTGGATGCCAATGATCAAGCGACTCGTTCTCTATTATTTGCGTTAAGTTTCTCGCAATTAACAGCTAATAACGTAGTAATAAATTTACAGTCTGGAATTTTATTTTGTTATATCTTGTTAACGTTTGTTTTAAATAAATTGCACTCAATTTAAAAAAATCACAATGCAAAAAAATCTTTTCAAAAAAAAGCACCAAACAATAAGATATATTAAATAACAAATTAAGAAAGAAGTCAGTAATATTCTGTGTATGTATATTCTGTGTAATAAGCCGTGTGGAAAACATATCTCATTAAGCATATGAATCACTTGTAATCTCTCTTTTTTTCTTTCTTACAATATGTGTAACGAGGGGTGGCTTAATGCGGCTTGTTGAACGTGAGTGATTTGGTAATCGACACGCGCGTTGAGGCGGACGAAAAAGACGCAAATCGCGCAAGCGTGAACGCTCTCGATGAATCCCGACCGATTTCGCACGTTAATCAATGAACCATTTAATTGTCGAGATTAGACAGTGACTTTATTGCTAAACAACAAATTCTGCAGATTATTTCTGGACGATTATTTCTATCGGATATAAACTTCGATTCGATGAATATATAGAAGTAATAGTTTGTTAATTTCAAATACAATTTGTTAAATTGTTATTTTCGTAAAAAATTCTTTTTTTCTTTTGTTCAATAAATTATTTTTTTGGTTTCAATTCGATAATCGTTTGGTATACAAACTAAATTTTGCCAAACAATATAATTATTTAATTATAAGCAAAACTATGTTTGTTTACTAATGTTTGTATGCTCACGGACGTGTTAAAAGTGCACGCGCGTACAGGATATACCGATATTACATTCGAGAGATTACAGAAAGACGCAAAGTTGCGCAGTCGGGCGCAAGCCGCACGTCAGCGGCTCGCCAGCACGATGATTGCGACACGACTTTTAACAACCACTCTCAACATTCAGGAGAAACTTATGACATCAAAACTTCAGCCGAGTCTCGCGATTGCCGCCCCGCCGACTCAGCGATTTCTGAAAGCTCTTTGTAAGAGTCACGGGTGCTCTAAATGTAGGTACCCGAACTCCAATTGTCCTTCATCAACTCACCGAAGAAACCGTCTCGTTCATTGTTTTAGGTCGTATTATACAGAGATTTCCAAGACTTGCGTGCTGCGACTCGAGATCCGATTGAAAATAGTATTCGTTTATTTCGCAGTCAAGATATCAGTCGTGTACTCTTGAGCAATGTATGATTGAAGGTTTTTGCTTCTGAGATTTAAAAATGAAAAGAAAAAAAAAGATATAGTTAATGAACAAGGGAATGAGAAAAATTCAAGAGTAAAAAAATAATGATTAATGTGTATAATATAGCGTCATGTAATAAAAACTACTTCGCAGGAGTTACTAACGAGATCTCTGATTGTGCTATCTATCAGTATACTTTTAGTTGTCATTTTATTAACAAGACTCGTCCTTGTGTGCACAATTTCTTTTTACGAATGAGACTTTCACGACTGACCATATGTAATTAATAACTGTGATCACAGTCGTGAAACACACACTTTACTATCAAGATACTCGATATTTATCAAGGTTATTTGCAACATCCAGACGTTTGTTAAATATTGGTTTATTAAGTATCTTAAAAAGATCACAAGTATGTGCACACTTGTATTATTTATGCCATTGCTTATGTGTAAATTTATTTTCACATTGTTTTGTAGATATCACACACATAATAAATTAAGTATCTGTTAAAATAATTAAGTTTCTTTAAGCTGTTTTATTTAACAACATAGCATTGTGAAAATTCATATCTTACAATCACTCTTACCGAGCATCGCGTAAGAGTGTTAAGACGTCCAATTAGCCACATCTGTTGGCTGGTTGACCTCGGCTCTTATCAAATGCGTCGACACGATAGGAGCCAAGAGAGTCGTTTGTTGTACGGTCTAAGTTAGAACAGAACGAACAAGGGGAACAAACGACGGGAGGGGAAACCCGATACTGATTGCCCGGTCGGTGTCTCAAGCCCGACCCTTCGCAGGTTCTCCTTTCTTCGACCACTTAGAATCGCGACGAACGTAGTCATGTCACAATTAGACAATTAGCGAGAGAAAGTCCCTTTTGAATCTCTGCGACGTGGCTGACCCAATGACGGACGAATCATACGCGAGGCGCGTGTGGGTCCGAGGTCGAATAAATTAGATCCGTCTTCTCGATGCGCGTGGCGGCGAATAAGCCGCTATATTCGTGAGATTTGTGTGTCGCGGTTTCACCGTGTAAGATTCAATGTGTGCCGCGGGACTCGTTAGACGCGATGAGCTCTGCACTATTCGTCCATTGCGTTGGAGTTCCTCTTGCCGAGTAGCGGTTTTGTTCTTGTTAGCATATACTGTTCGGGAGGATCCCGATTGATCAAGATTTCTTTTGCGCAGATGATCGACTGTTGCACAGATTCCGTTTGCCTAGATTTAATTCTTTTGATTTTAGTTACATTATTTCAAATGATAAATTAAATAAAATAAAATAAAATAAAAAAGGAAAATAAGAAAAAGCGCATATGATGAACAATCAAGACCACACTACATAAGTTTGTTTCATTACTTTTTATAAATTTTTACTTTTATAATATTAAGATATTATTTGATATTACTCTCATAATATTAAGATATTACTTACTCTTATAATATTATATATTACTTGAAGATTTTTCTCAACAACATAATTGTTACTTGCTCATTAATCAAGATGTTAATGATGGCGTTTATCTTAGAAGATATGGATGTCAAAAAAAAAAAAAAAAAAAAAAAAAAATTTCGTCGTTACAGCGGCCACGAAAGTTTGCCGGATCGGCAGTCTAATGAACTCGTTACATATTTACACGTTGTTCGTGCCTACTGAACGGCCTGGTGAGCAGAAAACCACATCAAATTAAGAGGTCCTCTTGCAAATTGCAGACGAGACACGAGAGAGCGATTTAAGCTCATCGATCGACCGACCTCTGAATCTGCTTTGCACTCCGCTCAGTGCTAATGATTTCATGCCTTTAAGGTAAATTATATAATCGACGCAAAGCATTGTACTTTCGCATATTTACGCTTTTAGATTAAGTGTTTGTTTCAAATTATATAATAAATAAGATTCATTTTTCTTTTTTTTTTTTTAATTTACAGTATAATGAACTATGATCGCGACCTTACCATATATAGATTCTTCTAAAATCAAAGATCAATCATCCATACGTCACGCAAATCGTTCAAGTATTGATTTTCAATCGTTAATTATCAAAAGTTTGCTAATCATCGGAGCGGCTTTTTAAGTGAAACCACAGCTATTTTTGTGTCTTCTCAAATAGCACGCGAGGAGTAATATGCGGAAGTAATAGCGTCGTGACGAGCAAACAGCTTCGATGCGCCTCAACGGGGTGGTTTCGTGCCGTCGAAGTTGTCGATGGATCCACTCTGTCGTCCGTTCTTCCGAGTTCAAGGTCATTGAGTGCTTAGGAGGGTCGCATGTCCAAGAACGAGCGACGATGTATCGGCGTTCAGTGGTCGGCCACATGGTGAATTAAGGGTCAGCCTATTACCGATTTGACCTCGGATGACCCGGCAGTGTATACAGAGCTGGTTGCGTGCTGCTTGATTCAATTAACCCCACGACACACAAATACGCGCGCGCACACGCACATAGCGCGGTGTGTGCATACGCGAACGTGTTTGCGCGTGTGCACCACATCGCGCGGCTTAAGATCCAATGTCGAAAAGGAGACGAAAGACGTGAGAGACACAATGACAAAGCGGCGTATTCGTAGTCTTTTGTTGAAGAATTGAATAAATGTAATTTTGTATAACTAGATCCATTGTTACAAAGTCTATTTAAAAAGATTTACTTTAAAGTTCTGAGAACATTTAAAGTAAGAAGAAACGCTCTACAACACTGTTTTAAGTTTATAGAATTATTCGCAGCCGACGAGTAATCACTTCCGCGTTTTTTTTAATTCACAATTTATATTTTATGTGTGCTCGCCTAATCAGCAATTTGCCATCGGTATCGTATACACTCGTGATTAGATACAGCGGACAAAAATTTATGAATAATTTCCTGTTTCTTCCCGGCGTCGTTGATCTTGCCGGAAATGTATGTGTCCGTCGAGCCACGGGAGCTGACTGTGACCAATATTTCTTGATTAGAAAGCCGCGCAGCATCGGATGCGAAGGCGTTCGCGAAAAAAAGAAAAAGAAGATTAAGACGACGAAGAAGAACCACGATGTGAAAGGTACGAGAGAGAGAAAGAGAGAACGCGCGTCGGAGAAGGAGTCCCATCTGGTTCGCCGTAGAGGACCACTCGTAGAGAGGATCCATCAATCACACATGTCCCGCACCTCTTGCCGGTAGCAAGAACCTGCAGAACGTCTTCGCCTTTGCAACGGCGTCGCCGAGGAAGTCAGGTCCCTATCCCTTTGCCTTGGTCGTACTCGTCTTCTGCAAAAAGCGCGCAATAATCCGCGGGCATTGTGCTTCGGTGAACGTGAAGAAAATAGTATGCGCATGTTCTCAGTCACCCGTGTGTGTTGAAAAGTCAGCAGAGAGATCGCGCGTCTATTGACAAATGGCTTGAGCCATTTCGTATCGTTTTGTTCGCTATCCGGTTGAATAGCGTTGAGTTTGTCGTTAGATATATGCTCGCCTTAATCGGAATATCATTAAATCATAATACTATTATGAGAACGCAATAAATAATGACATCTAGTTTAGCGATGTCGTATCTCAATTTTATACTGTTTTTATTCTATTCTTATCATCTTTGAATTTAAATATCTCGATGGATTTTCATGTTCACGGATTGAACTATCGGAAATGTGTATAAGAGGAAAAAGTTGTGGAGGATACCGAGGAACCTGCGAGACTAGAGATTGTCCAGCGAGGAAAGAAGAAGAGGATGGCTCGGTTCTCTCGGAGGCGAGATTGTGTGTTAATGTATGGCTGGCATTCGGACGACAACCGTGACAAATTGCTTTATTAGGTTGGCAGCCCGGGAGCCTTTCCACTCGCACCTCAGGTCCGCCACTCATCGTGATTGTACGCTCTATTCCATTCCGCCTCTTGTTCTTCTCCATTCTACCTCGTCTTCTTCTTTCAGCACACGGCGGAAGACAACGTAACTCGCGGCTGGATGAATGGATGAATGGCAATGCGCGCCGCGGGAGAGCACACAGCTTTTTCGAAATCGAACCGATCAATCCATCGTCGATCTCGAACGGACGATGAGATCACTCATACACATGTACCGCTTCAATACGGTTGGAAATCTTCTATCTTTTTTTGTTTTTTTTTTTATTCATCTATTGTTAAAGGCACATTTTATGAATAATTTTGACTTTTGTTAAAGAAAGTATTTGGTGCTTAAGTCTCACATTCGCAGAATTTTAAACGTTCATACGAGATTTAGTTATTTAGTGTTCATGTATAATTTATTTTTGTTTAATGTCTATGTGCGTAATAATGATTAGAGAGAATTTATTTAATAAAAAAATATATATGCGTGCGTAAGAAGCTGGAAATATCATTTTTATTTAAGCAAGTTTCTCGCGTGCGCTTAATACACTTATACACTTCTTATTAAGTTCATGCTTCTAACCTGTGCCCTTTTACATCATCAGCCGTTGCTTGGCGGTTCGGACAAAAACCAAGCCCAATCTGGCACGGCGTTCCCGAATCTGATTTATTGACGCCATCTGGATAAATCACAAAGTGTTATTAGCTTTGACGCGGCACAAAAGACGCGGCTACCGCGCGAGAGCCCGCTTCAGGAAGCCGATACGCCAATACCATTACGTCACCTGGGCAAGGTTGCCGCCACCTTGCAGCTCGCGCGTTCGCACCGACAATTCCGGTGAAGAAGGCGCGGATTATTAATGTTCGCGCCGGCCCGTTAATGGATCGGGGTCTCCCATTCGTACACGGAGGAGAGTAGTATGCGGGTCCAGCTGTGTGGACGCGTTATAAGATCCTTTTTTGCGAGGTACAATGTCCTGGCGACTCCCGGATGCGGCGTCATTAAGTTGCCACCCGCCTTCCTCCGGTCTCCCTCATCCTAGCTCACCGAGTTCTCCGCGAAGTCGAACGTCGCTTCCCCGCCAGGAATCAGCGCAGCGAAGCCAAGCTTGAGACCGCCTTGCGGCTTTTATTCTTGAGAAGGTTATTAACTTCAGGTATAATTAGCCTTCGTTACTTAAATCAAGTCAACTGCTTAATGATCTATCGTCACCTCCGTCAAAATCGTTTTTCTTTCAACATCCATCCTTGCTTCGGTAGTTTCTTTGAATCTTAGTTGAGATATACTTTGAATAAACTGTAATTACTAAAAAAGATATATAACGCATTTATAACTTGATAGACGCACTATGTGCGTTTCTCACAATATATAATATATGTCAATGTGAAAATGTCCTTCCCGCAAAATTACTGATTTACTTAGAGATTGTTCACACATCTACCGACACGACAAATGTACACCTTAATAGATGCTTGGCGGTGCTAAAAAGTTTCTTCAAGATCGTTTGACGAACGTCAACTTGACGAACGATGTTCAAGTGTAAACGAGCGTAAATACACTTGTGAAAATTGCGAAAAAGCTTTTAACAAGGCGCGAATAGCGACGACAAATTCAAAGCGGACACATCCAGTTTCCTAAAGACCTTTCAGCGTATAATATAGAAATGTTTGCGCGCGATCGTTATCATGCGTAATGTTGACTCCGAAGCTATCAGACGTCGTCTAAAATCAGACGCGTGCGATTGGACCAAATGCCATAAGTGGAACATGGGAACAGTCCGGATTTCTGGTCCACGATCACGTCGCGCACGTCGGGCTCGTCAATGAATAGATAACGAAGGAGAATGAGCTAGTTGAGGCGGTTTGATACATCGGCGACATCGCCGCAACATTCATCTGCATAATTCATTCTTATCAGTACGATTCCCTCAAGCAGGGATTCTCAACTTAATGTTAAACACCTGAAAACTACAACATTTACAGGTGTAATCTTGAAAGTTATTAATAATCGGTTAATTAAAACTTCATTAAATAAAAGCGCTGTATTTATTTTTGCACATCGATACAGTTTGATGTTGACTCTGTCAAAAATCAAATAAGTTCAAGCTTGTTTATAATTCACATAAAGCTGTAGATTAAGCTTCTTCTATCTGGACGAGGAAAGCGTCAGTGTTTTTGACACGACATATCATGATATGTCAAGCGTGGTTCGCAGGTCGCGCGGAACGCGTTCTATACACGTAAGAATAAGACGCCCACCGTATTTACTCGCTCTGAATTCCTGAGCCGCGGTTCGCCCCCTCGTGAATTGTTGCGTAGCGCAAACCCAAACTCTTAACTCTTAAGCTCGCATGACTCGCCGACTCGGCCATATACGAGGTGATACAAAATTGTAATCGAGTGATCTAGAATTAGAAAAAGCAATTCGCAAAGTAGAAAACACGTATATATAAGAATAAGTTTAAATAATTCTCAAAAAATTACGTGGGAAACAATCTGCACATGTTAATTAAAAATTGTACACAAACAAATTTGTAAAACAAACAATGCAAGAATGTTTAAACAAAAGTCTGAGAAATATAGTCGCAGAAACGTTTCCGACCGCGAAACTCTGTAATCGTTTATGGTAAATACGTAAACTCTTATCATGAATATTTACATCGGGGATCGGAAGTTGACTCGCAGAGCGAGCAAAGACAAATCGAGGTACTTTAAGCACACCCTGTACTTATACAGATGTTTAAGAGCTAAGCAACTACTCAGAGCGAGTGAGTTGATGCGAGCCGCGTATCACGAGAAGGAAGTTCAATTTAACCCAATAAAGGACAATCAGAGGCCGACGGCGACCAGAGACGAGTACCTACTACTCTTCTGATGGTTAAACGGATCTACCGAGAGACTTCGCCTTCGGCTCTTTTCCACCCAGAAGACGAGAAACTGGTCGCCGATGAGAGAGAGAAATCGCATCGCTGAAAGAAAATCACATCGTCGTAACTCACGTATTCGCTAATAACAAAAACGGAAAAATATTTGTTTGCCTTATTTTGTAAGAACACGCACAGTCGCAAATCTCATTTCGTAACTTATAAACCATGGTGTGATAAATGTTGAAGATTTTTGTTCTCAAAATAAAACAAAATAGATCACATGACGGGACTTTACAAATCTATTTATAAAATCGACATAATTGTACATAAAATAGTATTTCCTAATAAGACAGGTCTCTTTAATTTCCGCGCGAGTGTAGGCGATGTCCCTGATGTGAGCTTCCACAGTAACAATGAGGAGAATATTCACTTGGTCTATCGTGTGGCTCTCTTCTATGGCTCGCAGAAGCGTATTATGAGCCGGCACTCTGTGCGAAAATGGAAAAGGCCAATTCCATCCATTCTTCGAGCTCGGCCTCGTGCGAACGACAAGGAACGCGGAGCTCACGATGCACCGAAGCGTAAAACCGGTGACATGGACCAAGCGGGTTTTCGTGCAGCAGATTTCTCATAAAAGACCGCAAAAAAGGATGCGCGTATCGCACGTGGAAGAAGCTTAAAAGACTTGAAAAGAGATGCGACAAAATGGACTCTCTTAAGACATGTACACAGGTACATCGATCACGTCTATTCGGAGTTGATCATTGAAGAAAAATGTTTATGACACGATAACAAGAACGGAAAGATGAAGATAATATGAACAATTCTATTTGGATTAAACGTTGATGCTTAGATACTGTTTTTTTTAATCATTTTTATGATTAGATAATTAATATCTATT
>QVOB01021828.1:0-10785 GCA_014839585.1 Pseudomyrmex concolor
ACATTTACCTTATATAAAATTAAAGTTTTAAAAAGTTGAAATTAGTTTTTACAAAAAAACCATATTGTACTAATAAGAAAATGTATCGCGATTAGGTATTCCGAACGATCAGGATAACTGTCCGAGAGTGAAAAATCCTGATCAGCGCGACACCGACTACGATGGTATTGGCGACGCTTGCGACAATTGTCCGAGCATAAGCAATCCCGACCAGTCGGATCGCGACGCCGATCATGTCGGAGATGTCTGCGACAACAACTACGATCGCGACAGAGATGGTATTCAGGACGACAGGGACAATTGTCCAGATTTAGCGAATCCTGGACAAAATGACATAGATCGGGATGGCATCGGTGATTTGTGCGATGACGACAAAGACGGCGATGGTATACCCAACGAGATTGATAATTGTCCTCTCGTGTACAATCCGGATCAGCGTATTTCCCATTGTAAGTACGAAAAAATAAAAATGTTCTCAATCTATCAAAATGTATGTGCTGCACCGTATCTTCTGTGTATATAGACGAGAAAATCGGCGATGCATGCTGGAATGACAACGACAACGACACATACAACAATACGATCGACAATTGTCCCAACAACAGTCGAATATGGAACACAAACTTTAACAATTACGAGACAATTGCTCTCGATCCATACGGAGAGGCGCAGCTGGATCCGGTGTGGAAACTTCATAATCAAGGCGCTGAGATGCAGCAGCTTCTTAACAGTGATCCTGGAATCGCGGTCGGTGCGTTTGTTTCCATGAGAAGGATATTAATAGATTTAAAAAATCTTGAGTCAATAAAGAAAATATTAGTAATCAATTAATTTGAAAAAAAAAAAAAAACGATAATAAATTTGTATAATTTCAATTATCTCGCACGTAGGTCCGCATGAGTTTAGGGGCGTCAACTTCGAAGGAACCTTCTACATCGATAATCAGGACGACGACGACGATTTCGTGGGTTTTATTTTTTCCTACCAGGACAATCGACACTTTTACGTTGTTAGCTGGAAGAAGGCCTTCCAGACTTATTGGGAACCGGCACCTTTCCGCGCTGAAGCCGATCCTGGAATTTATCTTAAGCTGGTCGAGTCCGAGACCGGACCGGGTGAGATGCTCAGGAACAGTCTCTGGCACAGAGACAGCGTGCCGCAGCAGACAAAGGTTCTGTGGAAAGATCCGCGCATGTTCGGATGGGAGCCGAGAGTGTCGTACAGATGGGTTCTGATACACAGACCGAAGATCGGTCTTATTAGATTCTGGTTGTATCAGGGCACGCAGCTTGTCACCGACTCGGGAAACATCTTCGACTCGACTCTGCAAGGCGGCAAACTCGGCGTCTATTGCTTCTCGCAGGAAATGATCACCTGGTCTGATTTACTTTACAGTTGCAGAGGTGAGTCAAGCATGCAATTATAATTAGAAATGCAAATCTCACAAAAGAGAGAAAAGAAATTATAATGAAATGTGAACAATAATCGAATAATCATATAATTGATCTTTATAGATAAAAGATTCTCTGTGCTGTTTTCAGAAACTGTGTCCACGTCCATATGGGAGAGCTTACCTGATCATGTAAAACCCCTAATCGAGAAGGAGCCATATATAATAGACGAGACGACACGTTTGCGCAATATTGAATGATTAATGACTACTAAAACAAACATTTTCAAAGAAGTAATTATAATATATATCATAATGACGAATAAATTTACAACAAAAGATGCGTTTTTATAAAAAGTTTGAAAAAAGCTCTGTCCATAATTTAAATTTTAAAATTATTACATAGTGACACACCTACAATTACCATAATTAATCGATGAAATAACATATTTTTTTTTTTTATCGTCTACAAACTCATTTACGTTTTAAATTCAAAATTTTATTAGGAATATTAATTATAATTCTCATAAATATAGTTTATCTGTATAGAAACGGTTTTGTAACAAAAACATTGAATACTTTAACAATGTCAGAAAATGATGAATATAGTTTGACGTATTGTATGTATATAATTTTAGTTTTATTGAAAAAAATTGTTCAAAAAATATATCTTAGTTTCTAGAATATAAAACCCACGTACTTACTTTTTTGCAGAGAGTCGCGATTGTATAACCAAACATTCGTCATTGAGGCGATTCTTCTTTCTTCTATCGATAAGAATAGCGCGGCTATTCATATCAGGAGGTCATAGTATAATTGCATTTTATATCCGTGTCTCTTTCTCTCTCAGATGCAATATCCGTATATATATAAAAATTGTTTTCGTATCAACAGAACAAAAAAATAAAACAAAATAAAATAATATTTGTGTTTTAATCTCGCATTGTTAGTCACTTGAATCATATTTCCAATATCAGCGCTACTATTAAAACAATATAAAATCGAAATTTTATTTAAGTTCACCTCAGGAAAAAGAATTAATTAGCAATGATCTCGGAGCGAAATCTCATGCGTAAAATAATAAAATGACATATATATGAATTTTCTTCGATTAAACATTTTTATTCGTACGAAAATGTCAAAGAAAGATATACGATAATAATAATTTATATAACGCCGAAACATCCGTTCTCTCTCTCTCTCTCTCTCTCTCCGTTCTCGTAACACATACGTTCTCTAACAGCAAAGTGTGGTTTACAGACTTTACCGTTGAAACGGCTATATAGAATTATCACGCACAACAACACGCATGCGAAAAAGTGAAATTTGCACGGATAAAAATACTTAAATTTCTGGTTTGGTCGGAAAGGATGTAAAGAGAGAATCAAACGCAAAGATTCGCGAATTCCACAGAGATGTGGGATAAAACAAATGAACGAGAAAAAGGCGCGCAACACTAATGAACGCTTCGTGATGTATTAAATTCGAATTTTATTGGTTTCTTTTCAAATTAACTTGACGTAGTAAGTCACAGGTTAATGATTCTTATGTGAAATTGACGTAAAACAGTCTTCTTACAATGCTTGTTCCCTTGCCGTTGCATAATATTCGACACACAAAATTGCAAAACAATCTCCTTCTTCTCGATGAACCCTCTCTCTTTCTCCCTTCTCTGTCTTACTCTGCGCTCTCTAAACCTCGAGAGATATCGACTATCCCCCTATAAAACGCGACGATCGCGCTAGTACGAGAGTTGAATCGTGTACGACAATATACGTGCGATATTATATGTTGTTATTATATACGAAGAAATTTTCTTTTAGCTAAAGAATAAATTATTAAAACCTACGTAATAAGATAGAGAGAAGAAACGGGAGACGAGGGAGGTGTCTTACTTACTTATCTATTTACACTAGAAGAAACGAAATGCACGAATGCACCGCATGCTCACGGTGAAACGCCAGGGACGCTGCAGAAACCAGCGTCTCTGATAGTAAACGCGCGGAACGCTCGAGGCTTCGCTCTCTCTTGTTTCTTTTTTTTTTTTTTCGCCGAGGCTCGCGACGCACGTTACGGCAGTGGTCGCTCAGAACTTGCTGATTAAGGCAGTCGAGCACATCTCGAATACGAAAAAGGAAGTGTCTCTCGCAGCGAGGAACGCGCGCGATCTTGCAAGAATTCGCGGCTACGGCTCGTCAGCAACATTCGCTGACGTTCGATTGGGGAGCAGTCTTTGTTTTGTAGAACTTTATCGCAATCACCGTCATAAGTAAATTTATTTATTTCGTTATCGCCGTGATTGCTGGCTCTTTTCGCGCTGGCAGAGATCTTACAACAATCGATTTAACTGGACGATGATTTTTAATCAACTCCGTATCGACGGCTTTTTAATCAGTAACAAGTCGGGGTTTTTTTTTTTTAAGTCAGAAGAGAGATTTTAAGGACGGTTTCTCGTGCGGGATTACTCCTCCTGTTTACTTCGTTACTGACACGTGTCACGCTCTGCTAGCAAGAAGTCTCCTTTTCGCGCACAAACATCGAAACGGTTCGGTTTCGCGCGACAATCGACGCGAATAACAGCAACGTTTACTTATACACGATGTTTACTAATGAAACGCTTCAAGACACATCAAACTTGACAAATATATAAATACATGTAATTTTAATCTCCATCAAAAAATGATATTATTTACTAAAAAGACGTATAAAAAAGATGATGGATTTTTCGAAGAATAAACGGACAAAAAAGCTCAAAAGATACATATTACATTTTTACATAAAATCGAAGAAAACCGATTCGCTTTTGTTTAGAAACTGAAAGAGTGTAGAAAGAACTTACCCAAAGTTATCGTCAAAGTTGATACGAAGGTCGCTCGATGAAACCGCGGCGGCTCGGTCGGCTTTCAGTCGCGTAAATGGTCGTTACAAACGCGCGGATGGTCGCTTTAAACACAAATTATTGCGGCACAATAACGCGCCGCATCTATCTTGACGCAAATGTTTTCCCTCGTCCATTTCCGGACGGCGCTCGACAACTTTCCAACGCGAACCTATATATATCCTCGCATTTCTCACGACTCTAATCGACTCTTCTCGACATTTCGCTCGGTTGATTCGCATTTTATGCAAATGCCCGCGCTACTCTACAATCGTTAATCTTTATTCGCTCGCGCGTCTTTCCTAAAAATTGACGTCTCGAGGTTCGCGACTCTTGGAATGTCCAACTGAAAAATTGCTCTTTCGTCAACGTGGAAGGTAGACGTACTGAATTTAATGCTTAGCGCGGTAGCGAATGCAATTCCCGCTTTTCGGAAGAGAAGTTGTAAATGTAAATAGTGAATAATAGTTTTTTTTTTTTTTTTTTTTTTTTTTTTTCACGCAGCTCGATCAATAATGATCCATCACACACTTATCACTCTAAAGAATCTTTCGACCGATTGAACCGGAACGACGAGTACAAGCAACATCGAGAAGATATTTCTCACAGACTCGATGACGGATTCTTTACTCTCGTTTCTTCATATATTGTTCTGCGAGAGAGAATCTCGTTCGTCTTCCCGACAAGGTTTTTGAACGATGATAAACGCATCGGCTTCGGCGATTGCTTTGCCGACTCATAGATTCATAGCGAAAACTTTTCACCTCGATGTTCAAACGAAGTAACCGATTATAAGAATATTGTTATATTTCGCGTGTCGGCAGTTACTCCGAAAAATATTTTTCGTACGACCAAGCACCTCGCGCTGCGTTGTTTCATCACTTTTGCCTTACTGTAGGCAACAAGATATTAGTTTAGAGTGGTGTAAAGAACTTGGCCAACGTTGAGTAATTCGCTGGCCGTGCACTCGGGTCACCAGGCCTCCGTGTATCGAACATCGCATTCCTGCAGATCCGGCAATCGCTTCTTCAGAGACTCGAACGTCTGAGCCGATAGCTTCGTGCTGTTCAGATTCAGTTTCTTTAGGCTGGTTAATGCTGTCGACACAAAATAATAATCGAGGAAACTTAAAAAATTAGATATCGTACGACATTGCCGAACTCGAATCGATTCTTTTTCAGAATCTGCGAGAACAATTTAAAACTACGTATCAATTTATCTTTTTCTCTTTTTTTTTTTTTTTTCACGGTGACGCATTTTTAATATTTTAGGAGAACTGTAAATACTCACAGGCCAACATCGAGATGCCTTTGTCGGACACGGGCGTCTCGCAGAGATTCAGCACCTGCAGCTGCTGTAAATGCTCGCTTATCAGTTGTAGGCCGGCGTCGCCGAACTGCGTGGCCCATAGATTCAGGTACCTCAGAGCCGGCAGCTTGATCAGCTGTTCCGCGCACGCGGACGTTACGGAAGTGAAAGCGAGGCTGAGGCATTCGAGATTACCGAGGGCGCCGCCACCCAACAGAACGGCTACGTCGGCGTCGGTCGCTCGCACCGGTAGCGTCAATCTCCGAGGTCCGCCTTTTTGTTGCTGTCAAGATTGCGATCAAATCACATACTCGTTGAACGTATACGAGGATTGAAAGGAAACGCGAACAAAAACACGTCCAATTTTCACGTTGAATCTCGGAATGATTCTCGCGCAAATTCGCCTTACCAATTCCTGCAGATTTTTCTGCTTCTGGCAGAGCGCGGCGTAACGCTGCTTCCCGGATGTTGTGGACTCGAGCGCGTTAATTATCTGAAGCCTCGCTTCCTCGTTTGGCAGTAAACACCACTCGAGCATCAGACAGAGAACGTCCTGCGCTGCCTCGCAATCCCGCACCGCCAGCAAAATGCAATCGTTGACCATCGGTAGCACGGTTGACACGAATTTCTTTCGCCTACAGCAGCACCCCAGCATAATCGTGAGCTGCGTGTTGCGAAAAAGTGAGAAAAATATATTTTACTTCTTATGAAATTTTCTTTCTGCACTGCATGAGAGTAATAGAAAATTATTATGTCTTTATTTATATATTTTATATAATGACAAAATAAATATATTTCCGTACTACTTAAATATTATATAATTATTTATATTATATAATTTGTTAATTATATTTTGTTATATAGAAATATATATACGTAAATATATATACACAAATAATATTTCATTAATTTTGTTAAATCCCATGACTGTGATAAAAAAAAAACTTCATTTATTCATTTAATTTAAACGGAGCAAATGCGCATAGTTATAAAATTCCTCGATGATATAGGAATTTGCGCGATAGAGATTATCATCAGCTGGAATCAGATTTGCGCGATACAAAGATCATCCATCGTTTCCTGTTCCATTTACTTTCCCGCAATCAATCCCGCAGTTAGATCTCATTAATTCGTGCGTGGTCGTGACGATTCATTTCCGGTTATGTTGAGATTGGAATGGATGCCGTCAATATTAGATTCCATTGAAGCCTCGCGCGCGCATGTCGCCTCAAAAGAGGCGATTCATGAATATTCAGATGAGCCGTCCGATCGAGTCGCCGCGCTTGCGTTCGCTCGCGCGCGATGAATTGTTCCCGAACGAGAGGCGCACACTCTTCCTCGTTATCGCTCACACGGCATCGAAGCGGCGCGATTCGAGACGCCTTTGGCTCGCAAGATTGCAAACGCCACTACAATCGCTCCACGTGCGAATAAATTCGTTGTGCCGATAAGCGCGATATAATTGCGTTTTCCCGCGTTTGCGTGCATGTTTCTCCGTTCTCCGTACATGTTTGACATGTATGCATCTCTCGCTCAAAATGTAAAACGCGGAACGAACGATTGCAAAGAGATAAAATAATTAAAAAATAAATAAAGAGCTTTGAAAAACTTTTTTTTTTGCAGTCAAAATTTATTTCTTCGTAATTGTTACCACGATAGAAATTAAAGTAGTATTTGGCCGGTTTCTGACCAGTGTTTCTCTGATCAGTTTTTTTTCCAACTATATTTCTACTTGGCTTTTAAAAAAAACAATTAGTTATCTTACCGTTTCGCCGAATAATTCTCCGCTATCTGGACAGGCTGGGTGACACGGCGCGGTGATGTGAATCCAACCGACGCGCGGTTCTCTCACGGGCAGCAACATGCGGTGCACCGTGCATCTCGGATCCTTCGCTAGTCGTCGCAAGACAACGGACATAACGGACTCCTGCACCTCCTTCATAGTCAGAGCCTCGTCCGGAAACGGGATCGGCTGCAAAAGCGCTCCGAGACCCGGAAGCCAGTCGGTGTACTCCGATCTTAAACGCGCGCGACGATTTCTCGATAAGATAGATTTAGAGCTAACGGTTTGTAAATTAAATAATACGAACTCGATTCGATTTTTACTGATACACTTGAAGCACTCACATGATGTTCAGAACGAACAAGTAGCACTGCAACGGCGGCAGCAAAGACGGCTTGTCTTCGTTCGACGAAACGCGACTCGACACCTCGAACCTGCGAAATTAGAATCGGCGTATCTTTGAAAATGTCTTTTGATCTAAAAATTATACGCGCTCTAACAATCCCGTTATTAACGTGATACTTGCCTGTGGAATATGGCCGCGACGCAAGTGGCCACCAGATTGGGAAGTATTCGCGGATGTGGACAATCGCTGCCCGGTCCGTGAACCGACGAGATGTACTCCCTGATCGCCTGCTCACCGTTGTTGTTCTCGTACAAAGCGGCTACAAACACCTACATGCACGCAACGCAACGTCATAACTGCGCATATCATAGATTTTATTAAATATATATTTACCAAAAAAAGCAATAAATAATAAATAACGTAAAGACACGCAATAGAAAATGGTACAAAAGAATAAAACAATTTTGTACGTGAAATAATTGAAAGAACGAAAAATGATAGAAATAAAATACTTTTTACAATAAATAATAAACCAAAACAAGTAAATATTTTTCGATCTCAACGCACGAGATGAATGCGTATAAATAAGTAAAATATCGAGACGAAATTATAATATAAACACGATATCGAACGCCCACCTGCAACAGCCGTCTCATATCCGGCGACTTGCCAAAGTCAACGGTGTGCTTGAGGCATCTCGTGATCGCCGGGGTGATCATCCGGACCAGTTGCGAGCGCGGATGCTGCTGTACCAATCTGATGAGGACTCGCGCGAGCGCGGCCGGCGGCGCCGCTTTTTCCAGAAGAGGAGCCACCACGGCGAGCACGGCCTCTGCTCGGCTTCTTTGATCGCATACGGTCTCCTCGATCTTCGATAGGTCCACGTCGACTTCCGCGCCGGGAGGCTCTTCCAGAATTTTAGCGGCCGCCTCCAGCGGCGCGCCCGCCACCCTCTCGTCCTCGAGCGGTGACCATTGAGCGAAGTCCACCATATTGCGCAATTCGCGAAGCAAAACGTCTTCTCGAGTGCTCACCGATACCAGAAGCTGGTATTTATAGATGTTCTTCTGCGGATAAACGCGTTTCGATGCATTTAAGCATGACTGCTATAGTTCCATTTTTAATTAACGAATTGGCGACAATTTGCCAATAAAAAAAATTCCAAGATATCAAATAACAAAGCAAATCGTGAAGATGCTTCTTTCAAGCCTAACCTAACATCTGACGTAATGAATTCTAATTAATGGATACAAAATCCTATTGTTAAAAAATAAAATGGAATTTAACATGTTGTTTATTTCTTCCGTCATTCAAGGACTGTCAACTCGACAACGTTGTCAATTAAATTCGAACAAAAAATCAAAACGAAGTGAAAAAGAAAAAAAATACGCTTTAATGCGCGAATAAGGTCGACGCAAAAGTCATTGACATTCAACCGTCGATGTACAGACGCTTTTTTCCCATCGGGAACGCAACAGGACAAACAAGAAAATTCAATCAATCGTTACGACCGCCACGCGTCGCAGCCGCAAGACGAAAGAACGGCTGATTAATTTCCCGTCCGGATATTGTGCCGCTCGCGGCATGCACCATAAAACACTGACATATCCGGGAGATTTAATCCTGTCGAGGACGATCGAGAACATTCGCTTCTCTCGCGCTGTTATCACTTCCTCTCCCTCCGCGGTTTAAGCCGCACATTGTCGGCCGTTAATAGCGGCTATGTTTGTTCGAGCCAACGTCAGACGAAAAGGTCGATATTAAAAAAATACATTCAGTATTTATATCCGCAAGTCAATAACACGAGCCGTGCGAAAAGTGCAACGCTATCTACCTGTATATATATATTATTCGCTCGAAAAGCTTTTTGAAAATTAAGGGAGGATAATTTTATCGCACTTTATTTCCACTAACGTAATAAGCAACGATAAAATTTATCAATTATAATATTGTGAAACATACACTCGATATACACTTTCGAATCAAAATTAGCTTAATTAATTTCAACAAACGCCTCTAAACACATTTCGCAACATCAACACAAATATATCACATAAATGTTTATCAATCTAAGTTATTTTATATACAATGCAGATAGCAATTCGGAGCAGAGAGATATTAAAATAGAATATAATATCGGAATACACACAGAACGCAAACTGCGCGTGATAAATATCCTGTATATAAACACAAGCTGTTTGCGGATAATTACATGTAAAAAAATAAATATGTGTATATAATATATTATTATATCGACAAACCTTCCATAAAATCGAGTGATACCACTGGTCCCTCGTGTAAGCGTTGCTGGCTTGCAGGAGCAGCGTGCCATCCGGCAGGACAATGCTAAGGCAGTTTTTGTACGCGGGATCCCATCTGGTGACCACATACTTTCGAACCTCCGATATGCTGTTGTAATGAATGGGTTGCTGAAGAAGCGAACCGGTGAGCTGAAAAGAAGAATCGATCACGAGAGTTTTTATACATTGCACAAGAAAATCTTTGATTTCATCATTCAAACACATTACTCGAGATAATAATATTTCAAAGAGCTTTTTTGCGCTAATCGTTGTTAAATAAAACTGTGATCACAAATGATCGGCTAAACAAGACAAGTGAACTTTACGAAAATATCTTTTGAAATAATTAGATAATAGATCGCATTTTATTGTTTGCACTGGTCTGATCTAAGATAAGAAAACTAACTACTTAATTTTTATACAATACGTCAACAGATAAAAAAAAACATAACTTATAAAAACCGAACAATTCTATTAATAACTCGAATCTGATTATCTATGTACGTTATTGATTGATGTTTGCTCCAGCTTCATTTATTATGTAAACTGTGGACCGAGATTAATGTGTTGCTTAAAAAGATTATTATTCATGAAAACAAAATTTAAATATATAATATCAATATGTTGGGATTATTATTCTGAAATCTCTTGCATATACAGACGAAAAGAATCTACGTTAATGATCATTTTGCATCTGTGATTTCACGATAAAAGTATTCCGGCGACTAATTCCTTTCGTGAATCGGCCTGCACACGCACGCACGCACTCACACACACACA